>JAOTBA010000002.1:27723305-27739732 GCA_025629845.1 Erythroxylum squamatum | reverse complement strand
ATTATTAGACATAATAATAATAAATTTGAATAAATTGTAATAATAAATTTGAATAATAGTAAATACAAATTATATTATAATAATAATAATAATAATAAAAATAAATTTAAATAATAATAAATACAAATTATATAATAATAATAATAAGACATAATAATTAGACATAATAATAACTGGTTGTGTAAAAATTGGTTACTGGAGACAGGGACAATGTGTTCCTGTCCTCCCTTTTTGGGAGGGACAGAAATTTGTGTCCCTGTCCTTCAGGGACAGGGGACACAAAAGTGGGGACATGAACCAAACAGTTACGGGGGCGGGATTTTTTTTGTCTTGTCTACTGTCCCCACTCACGGGGATAGTAACCAAACACAGGGTTAGGACAGCTTGAGGAGGATCTAATCCGTACATTACCCCAAGTATCCTTGGTAAATCATCAACTTGTGAAGGTAATCTTAGCTCTAGATTATGCATGCAAGCATGGAGAGAGCTTAATAGTGAGGACAAAGGAAAGGAGAGTAAAGTTATTCTTGGTATTTAGCACAGTGGACCATTTAAGATTTTAAGGTGAGGATACTCTTACAAAGGTTTTCTTTCAAGCATGAACTCGTCCCAGAAGATGTGGCAACTCCTTTGCACGACAATCTCACTTAGCTCCATTAAAATAAGATTCAGCCTTGTCCTATGATCTTCGACCAACCTACTTATTATCAAATGCCTTACGACCTTCGCAATGTTTCACTCTCACACCCTTGCAAGAAAACTACGGAAGAACTAAAAAATCATAGCAACAAAAGAACATAAGAAAGAGATACAGCTTAAAAACCAACCTTCTTTACTTCTCTCAAGTATACAAAGGAATACTCACTCAATATTTAAGTGTCTCCCACACTCACGGCCCGCTTCTAATCGAGAAGAGCAATGCTCAAATGAACTATTTATAGGCACCTCTAGATAACTAAGTTAGAATCCTAATAGAACTCTATTAGCTAAGATCACAATCTTATCTTTATCAAGTTACATCAAACTAACCAATAAATGACATCTCTATCCAATTAGGACTCTATCTAATAGGATTAAATTACATCACAATAACAAGATAAAAGATTACACTATCTAGGAATGATTATCTATATCCACGAAGATCTCCTATATTTTCAAATGATCCTTCCACATAATCTTTATCTCTTAAAGCTGATGTCCATCCACTGTGATCTTATTCGCCACATTATCCAAAATCTCCTCATCTCTATCCATTGATGATGAGTCATCCAAGTCAATAGCACACTGGTCCGATCCAATGCTTACCCATGCCAACTCTATTAGCTACAGTCCGTCCACTTGAGAACACACTAACGCCTTAGTCCATCAAGAACTTAGCCTTAGCCAAGTCAGCTCATACAAGGTCCAAAATTATCATAAAACTCGCACCATGCTTGATCTACTTTCTAAGTCATCTTGGAACTCTCGCACATTCTTGTCATGTGTATGTTCTAGCTAACCTTCCACCTGATATCTGTCTCAAGCCTTCTTTTGGTTTCACATCCGAGTCTAGCATCTCGTCGAAGATTTCCACCAACATGCACCAATGAATGGTAGCACTTGACATTGCCCCTTTTCGTCCTTGTCTCCTCGCAGGTCATTGCCTTGTTCTGTTGTTCTGCGTGTCAAGCACTGCTCAAAGCGCGCCAATGCTCGCATGATCCCACTATTACAATTTAGGGGTCTAACAAATACCATATCAGTATTCGTACTGAGTTTGATTTTTGATATTGATCGTATAGTTTTGGGTAATTTTTTAAATTTATAAAATAATTCTTAAATTTTTAAAAATTAAAAAATAGTTTTTCAATATATTGTACTGTATAATTTATAATTTTATGTCAACCAAATTTTTAAAAATCATAATAATAAAAATTAAAATAACATAAATTTATTTGTTTTTATTAAATCAATCTTAAAGTAAAGACGACAATTTATATTTAATTGAAACTAAAAGACATTATTAAAGGTTAGTAATATAACTCCATTGTTAAATGTTCTCATTCTTTATATTAAAAAATTAATTAGTCATAAATTAAATTTATAAATAAATTATTACTTAATTTTAAATCATTAAATTATTTTAAATATAATAAAAGAAAATATATTCTTATGTTCACTTTAATTTTGATAGATATAATAGAAAAACCAAGTGTAATATATATGTGCTTTAATTTTGATATATATAACCTAAAAAAACCAAGTGCAATATATTTGTGCTTGGGACATTCATTAAATCAATGTTCATCGTGTTAGATTTAATGTTTGGCATCTTTTATATTTGGTTGGACCACTTCATTTTTCCAAAATAGTAATAAGAAGTGGATTCCTTTTATGGGCCTTATAATTCTCCCCCTTAAAAGAATTTTTTCCTTGAAATTAAATTGTGTACCTAAGGATCGAAGCAAATGAGGATACTAATGTCAAACTTCGTCCTCTACCCCCCAAATCACCTCTTTTAAAGAATGATGATGACTCCAAAAAAACTCACACCATCGGAATCTCCCATCCCCTTAATTTCATGATATGTCTATCCAATATCTCCACTAACTCATCTTTACAAGTCATATCATTTGTAACTTCAATTTCAAGCCTTGATTTAACATGGCTAGGACCCGATCAATGCCATTTCAACATCGACATATGAAACACATCATGAATTTGTTATAATTTTGCTGGTAATGCTAATTTGTAAGCTAATGGCCCCACGCACTGTATAATTTCATATAACCTAATGTATATGGGACTCAACTTCCCTCTCCTACTAAACCTCAAAATTTCCCTCCAAGGTGGTACCCATAGAAATACCATGTCTCCAATATTATACACCATCTCCCATTGATGTTGATCAACATAATTCTTTTTTCGATCTTGAGCTACGTTTAAGCATTACCTTACTACTCCTATTTTCTCCATTGTCTCCTGAACCAACTCTGGTCTCCCTAACAATCTAGCACCCTCTATATCTCAACATATTGAATCTTTACACTGCCTGCCATATAATACCTTATATGGTGTTATGCTGATGCTAGAGTGATAACTATTGTTATATGCAAACTCCATCAAATGTAGATATCTATCCCAATCACCTCAAAGTTCAACACACAAGCTCTCATCATATCCTCCAATGTTTGAATAGTACGCTTTGACTATCCATTTGATTGAGGGTGAAATGCAGTACTCAAAATTTAACTTAGTCCCTAAACTTGTTTGTAAACTCATACAGAATTGGGAAGTAAACCGTGGATCTTGATCTGAGACAATAGACATTGAAACTATATACCTAACAATATCATCAACATACAACTTGGCAAGTTTGTCCAAAGATTATGTCTGTTGTAAGGTAAGAAATGAGCTGATTTAGTCAATCTATTCACAATCACTCAAACTAAATCATGTCTACATTTGGTCCTCGATAATGCTACCATGAAATCCATTATAATTTTCTCCCACTTTCACAACAGAATAACTAAGAGTCTTAATTTTCCTGCTACTACCTAATGCTTTGTCTTGACCTACTGACAGGTCAAAACACCTTGACACAAACTTTGCTACATCTTTCTTTATTGTTGGCCACCAGTAATAAGGTCTCATGTTCCGATACAATTTTGTAGTATCAAGATGCATAGCATATGGTGCATTATAAGCTTTCTTGAAAATCTCCTTTCGTAATACATTTGCATTTAGCACAAAAACTTACATCCCAATCACTAACACTCCTTCTGCTCTTACTAAAAAGTTAGTCCCCTTACTTTTTTACACTCTCTCTCTTATTCGCATAAGATAAGATTTCTTAGCTTGTGCCTCTTTAATCTTATCTTCCAAATATAGTCGAACCTATAATGTCGACTCACATAATACAATCTTCAATCTCACGTCTAATGCTCTTAGCTTTACCAATGGTTCCATACTATGTCCGCAATGAGTAAGACTAATATTATTTTATTACTACTATTTATGTTTTATCTCATAATTAACTAAATTGTCTAGGCTTTGCTTAACCTAGTAGGCTTACATTTAATGGTTTACTAGCTCATCTCTACTCATCATAATCTCTCACTAAGTAAAAATGTAATTAGATGTATAAATATATCGGCAAATGGTTCCTTAATTTCTCAATCTATTTTGATACTTTGGTACTACTCCAATACCTAGCCATTAACACAAGATATCTCGGTACCACTTCGGTACTTAGCCATCAGCATAGGACCTCCTTTAGACTCAGGATGGCCCTGATACCTACTCTACGAACAGATACCTAGTCATCACTCTTTCATATTTAAACAACCTATCAATCTATGATCATCAAATGTAGCTTATCCTAAGTAAGCTACAAATTATTGATTTACATCATTAAATCACAACCTATATCAGTCTCTCTCTATTTCGCCGAATTAACAAGCAATACACATTATAATATGTAACAAAATATAAAATTGAAATACCTTGTACTTTGTTAATTATTTGCGAAATAAATAAACATAATTCACATATGTAACTATTAATCATTAATTTAATTAATTACTAATTCAAAATATAATTCGTTGTAAAATAATTTATTAATAACAAAACAATAAACTATTTTAAGAATATAGTCTAAGGTTATCCTTACCTGAATTTAATACTCAACAAATTAATAGTTCAATTTACTCCTGAATCTGCTCTTCAGACCTAGAGATTACAAAATTTTATCAGACTAATTTAAGAAAAATGTTCAACTTAATTACACTTAATAATCCAACATTATTCATTTTTCTACTTTCTTCTTAATTATAAAAATATCCTTACTGACCTAACCAACATAATTACTAAAATATTCTTAACTATTAAAAGTCTTATTTTACCCTCACTTATTTATATTAATACAAAAATACCCTTCTTGGAAGTAAATTCCAATATTACTCTTAAAATTTTGCATTTCCTTTTTTGCTCTTTAATACAACTTCAAATTTTCAAAATTGCCTTCTTCTTCACCCTCTCCTCTTCTCCTATCTTTTTTTTCCCTTCATTTTCGTGTCACCTTCTCTCTATTTTTATCTCCTTCTAGACTTCAATTTTGTTGTCCTAAACATTTACAACATACAATTCAACTATGAACTAATATAGGATAACTAAAAATCACAATAAAATGCATGTAATTATAACTGAAATTCTATCCAAGGGTTTGGGAAAATTTTGGATTGTTAATCTTCACAATTTTCTCACAATTTGTTGTAGAACGAGCAAAATGAGAAAACAAATGAGGAAAATTTCACATGCAAGAGAGAAATGATACATTTACAAACTTACCAGCTGAAAAAATGAAGAGAAAAATAAAGAAGACTTGATTTTTGTTGGTGTTTAATATTTCCAGCTGCTGAGTTTTTTTTGTACCCCTTCTATTTAATAATTTTATGAGCTAGATTAATTGTTAAGCTGGCTGTTGTATCGTTCGCTTTGCACAGCTTCCTTCCTAACCAATTACAGTGGCTACCGAAAGAAAAACAAGGCACTCTGCATGTCTGTCAACCTAGGAAATTTAAGACAAACTGAAAAGGTGTAAAATTTAAATATCTTAAAGATAAATTCTTAGCGTGTAACATGCCATCATTGTTACCAATCAAGAACTGGAGAGGCCAGCCGTTCACTTCGATAATCCTACGTCAGTTGAAAAAGAGAATTCACTGTACATTCCTATCTGTGCTACAACTTCGAACAATGTTTAAGTTCACCATCAATATATTTGCTATACAATGACACAAAGAATGTCAAGTATATTCATACACTCTTCTTTCAAAAGGCCTCATCTGACAATTTGAAGGTGAAATAATCTTGAAACATCTTTTATTCCTCAATTCACAGACAGGGAATTTAGTTTCTTTTCCAACAATTTGGATCGCCGCAATGCGTCCAAGGCCTCAGCTTGCTTTCCTGAACGTTTCAAATTCACTGCTTTTACCTTTTCTGCCTTAATCTGCTCTTCTAACTGAATCCTTTCCAGGTTAGGACTTTCACTGTTTAGAGGGCTAACCTTACCAGGTCCTTGAGATGCAACATTAGCATCTTCAACTCCAACAGCTTTTGGGGCAGGCTGCGTTCTTTCTAGACCTTGAGATGCAGTATTAGTATCTGCAACTCCAATAGCTTTTAGGGCAGATAGAAGTTGAGGATCAAGAAAATCCTCAACACCCAAATTATCTACAGGTATTGCCATGTGGACTGAAGAATTTGAGGAATCTTGTGATGTAAATTCCTCCAACTGTGATTCAAGATCCTTGGCCAACTGAAACTCGGCCTCTGCTTTGTCCATCTGACCTTCTTTTCGTAGTTTCATGGCCTGTCGCTTGTGGCTTAGGGCCTCCTGTTGCAACTTGAAGCGGCTGCGCCCAGACAATGGTTTTGGAGCCAAATCTGAAGTGCCAGGTTCATTCTGCTTAAGAGGAGCGCTAGACATTGATGATGACATATCATGCTTGGCAGATTCAGACTGAGGGATCTGTTCTTCCAGACGTTTCTCAATCAACTTTGCTTGCTTGAGTTCGTTGCGAGCCTCTGCCAATTTTCCTTCTCTCTTTAAAGTAACTGCCTTCTTCTTACGAGCCAAAACTTCCAGGTGAAGGGGATTTTGGTTGTTTAGTGATGTGTACGCAGAATTTGCACCGGAAGGATTTAGTTTCTCGTCTAAATTAACCAGCGGCTCTTCTTTGCTGGTTTGAAGATCCTCTTCAATTCCAACTTGTGTCGAAAGGTTTATGGAAGAATTAACTACTCTTTTGTTTTGAGCAACTCCTACCAAGTCTGATTTTCCAGCCATTTCCACTGCATTCTTAGCATTCTTCTCCTGTTCTTTAATTAGAAATGATTCAGTGCTTTCTGGATTCACTACTTTATGAGGATTTGGCAGAATCTCATTCTTTGGGCCATCATGTTCTTCCATTTGGGACTCTGATACCTTGGCATTCTTTAACAATTCTTCAGCTTCTTCAGTTTTTCCTTCACGCCTAAGAGCAAGTGCCTTTCTTTTCAGACCCAGGAGCTCTCTTTGGATTTCCCCTCTATTTCTCGGTCTTCCAGCTGAGGTGCTGAAAGACGAAGGTACTTCAGACTGGTCAGTAGGCATAAAACTAACAGAACCTGATATAAGTACCTTTCCTTGAGGAGGAAGAGGTTCATGCTCTTCTTTCTTCATGCCTAAATTATTTAGCATAGCTGGGTCTTGCATGTCTTTTTCTGTGAAATCCTCTACATCCCCTTCCCCTGCTGCACTTTTAATGGGACTAATGAATTCTTCCTCGGTGATGTGAGGTTCATACTGAATTTCTTTCTTTAATCCTTCCAACTCTGCCATTTGGGCCTCTAATGGCTTTGCCATACTAAGTACTTCCTCTGCTTCATCAATCTTTCCTTCACGTCTGAGCGTAAGAGCCTTTCTTTTCAAGCCTAAAAGTTCCCTCTGTATCTCAGCTTTATTTCTTGGCGTTTTCAAAGGAGCACTCAATGAGGCCTTAGAAACCAAGGACTCACTATTTCTCATAGAACGATTATCAATTTTTTCAGAAGGATTAGCTGCACAATTTTCTGGTTGATTATCTTCATCTTGCCAACCCAAGTTCGTAAGAATTGAAAGATAAGTTGGGTCCTGCAGATCTTGCTCTGTCACATCCTCTTCTCCTTCTTGAATTGATACATTTTCAGAAATGTCAGGATGCTCATATGCCAAAGCAGGACTATCAATAGTCACGTGTTGAGCATTAAGCTTTGAAGCGTAGTCCATCTCATCAAGCTGTTGTTCAAGGGACTTACCTTTCTTAAGTTCCGCATCTGCCTCATCCAATTTTCCTTCCCTTCTCAAAGCAAGAGCTTTCTTTTTCAAAGCAAGAAGCTCTTTCTGAATCATCAATCTACTTTTGGGTGAAGGTTTGGAGTTAACATCATTCTTGGTGTTAACATTTTGAGAAGTAGAACGTTTGTTATTAACCGAAGGATGCTCTGAAATTGACTTTTCTTGAGATTTCAGGTCTTCAGCTTCTTTCTCAAGCTGTTTGGCCTTCTTAAGATAGACCATTGCCTCTGCCATATTTCCAGCCCGTTTTTGATTGACTGCCTCTCTCTTTAATGAAAGAATTTCCCTCTGCAGCACTTCCTTATCAATAATGGCAGACTGAGAGATTGCGCTATCTAAGCCATCAAAATCATCAACCCAACCTAATGACTGCAATGTGGCTGCAATTTCTGGGTCGATCTGATCGTCATCTGTAACTTCCGGGTCATCATCGAAGACAAAATTATCAGTTGGCCCAACAACCTTATCAAAATTAAAATCATCATCTACCTTGTACCCAACAAGCAATTCCTCCTGTTTATCATTTCCCATACTGCGAATTAAAGTAGTTATTTCATCGTCGGAATCTTCATCCGGACCCAAGAGCTCCACTTCCTCGAGCTGTTTTTCCAAAAGTTTTGCTTTTTTTAACTCTTCCTTAGCTTCTGCAAGTTTGCCTTCACGCTTCAGTGAGAGAGCCTTTCTCTTATGTTCCATAACCTGGGTCTTACCACTGCCACCACTGCTAATATGTCGGTTACTACTTTGGGAATTGCCACCAAGAAGAGAAGACAATTCCCCCTCCAGAGTCATTTTCGCTGATTCTTTATGAGCATCATGGAGATCCTGATCAGACCATCCTAACTCTCGAAGTTCAGAGATTAAGTCATTTTTGTCTTTACCCACTGCAGTGAGAGGTGTGCACCTCTCAGCAGATTCTTTAGTACCAGCATTACCCTGATCCTCAGCCCTATTGCCAGAAGACAAACCTTTCCTACGTTGTTTCTTAATAGACATCTCCAAAGCATCTGCCTGCCTCTCAAGCTCTTTTCCTCTTTTAAAGGCTTTTAGAGCTTCCTCGGACTTTCCTTCACCTTTTAGAATTCTATGCATCTTCTTTTCTTCCAGAGCTCGTTGACGTAATTCTCCGGGACTAATTGAACCTAACTCAGTATGCACTTCATTGGGTTTTCCAACAGAATGACTCCTAGGTAATTCTCTCCCAGCATCAAACACAGTACCTTCCTGATTATTCAAGCACAAAGCACTGCTACCCACCCTATGAATGCCAGAAACCATATCCGTGTTCCTGTGTGATCCAGATGAGGAGGTTTCAATCCCGTCATTGCCCAGAATCTGATTCAACAATTCGTCCTCATTCCTTGACATTAATTTTGAACTTCCTAACAGAATAAAGTAACAGTTAGATAAATGTCATCTGAAGAAAAGGTGGTACAGATGCACCCAGCAGAATAAAAATGGTTTGTGGCATATGTTTGTCATGCCTGCAGATTTCATAACTGTGCAACACATAAACATAGCAGAATAAAAATATACCTCTCGCACCCCTGTTCCTTTGTCCATATCGCAACTCAAATCGTGCAGCCTCTTCTAGCTTTTTACAAGGTTCACAAATACGCACAGGTGAATCACCTTGACCACGTAAAATCATTCTTTGCTGAGTACAGGTTCCACAGAACAAACCCCCACATCTTCTGCAATGATGCTGCAAACCCATTCCTCAAAACCATCAATAGTTGGTCAACTCTTATATCAAGAGTTTGAACAAGCAGAAGTGATCCCAATACTTTTAAGTAAACAGAAAGGAAGAGCTAAAAGAAAAGAAAAGTGAGTGATCACAAAATTCACTCAAAATCTCCCTGTTTCCTGATTAACCATATGGATAAGTTACAAAAATAGAAAAATCAGAAGACCCAGATGAGGATCAAAGTTTATTGGCACGAAAGAACAAATATTGAGACATGGGTATAGGAAAAAAAAAACAAAGTGGCGGATCAGAAGAAATGAAAAAGAAAACAAAAAAACAAAGAGAAAAGATTAACCTTGCGATTGATGAAGGTGAACTGAGAAGCACAGCCCTGACAATGAGTGGCGTCCACCACCCAGTTATTCCCTCTCAACGACGGCTTCGCCGGCAATCCGATCTTCTCTAGCATCTTCTCTCTTTCTCCTGAAAAACACAAGACGCAATAGACCAGAGGAAGAAAGCAAACGGGGGAAAAACCACTATCGAACAAGTAACTAAGGCCGTCAATCAATTGGGCCCAAACTTACCATGCCCAACTATGTTGCCTAATCAAATGTGGCCATTCACACGTAAAAAGTCATTATCTTGGAATAGGTCATTTTGCAAATTATTTTTGATTTCTTATTTTTATTTTAGTGAAAAAATAATTTATTTGGATTTAAATTTCTATTAAAATTTTTTGTTTGAAAAACATAGAAACTAAAAAAACGAAACTAAAATTTACAATAAAAAACAAGCATGAAACTAAATGATATCTTAAATTGCTGAAAAAGAATAATCATTATTACATAAGCTAAAGATAAGAAGGACAAGGTGCAACAAATGCTTTGTCAAGATCCTCCTAATATCTTGTTACAATATAAAGATAAGAAAGGTATATTTAAATATATGCAAGTAGTTGAGATTAACTGTCCCTTTCTCATATAGAGACTGAGGATTCAATGGCTTAAGTATGGAGATAGAAGTACTTCTTTTGCCTATAAATCTGTGATCTTAAGAAGTAATCATAACCTAATTACTTCTTTTACAATACATGGTGAGTTTGTTATCTCAATTTAGTTTGATCTTATAGAGACCACTTATGATCATTTCAATAAGTTCTTTAGATTCTCATCAAACTACCAATTATTAGTTCAATTGCTACAATCATTTATTACTAATAAAATTTCTTCAATTGATGCAAAATTTATCGATCAAATTTATTATAGATTCTGAAATTAAGAAAGCCTTCTTTACTCTTCATCGAAATACGACTCTGGGTATAAATGGTCTAAAGGCTCTCTTTTTTTTTCACAAGCCATAAATTTGTTGAAGCCTTTGGTTAATGATGTGGTGTTGAAATTCTTTAATAGTTGATATGTGCTTAATTGATTTTATATTTAGTCAATAACACTTAGTGATTAATGATATCAAAATGTTTAAGATCTCACTTTAGTTTTTATATGGTTTTAGGTACAATTCAGGTTCGA
The DNA here is from genome assembly GCA_025629845.1 of Erythroxylum squamatum. Taxonomy (NCBI): domain Eukaryota; kingdom Viridiplantae; phylum Streptophyta; class Magnoliopsida; order Malpighiales; family Erythroxylaceae; genus Erythroxylum; species Erythroxylum squamatum. The sequence goes on along the minus strand of JAOTBA010000002.1, from coordinate 27,728,655 downwards.
AAGAGCTAAAGTGAGTTGAAAGTATGATATTTGAGCCTTCTTTTTGAGAATCACACTTACTTGTCCTCAAGAAGCAAGAAAGAGAAGGATTAGAGAAAAAGAAGACGAGAAAATGCTAAAAGAATTGAAGAAGTGACAAGTGTAAATTGCATCGTGCTTCAGAGCATAGTTTGATGTGTATTTAGTTGTTAATTCAACCATTTAGTATGTGTTTAGGTTATAATTGTGTTAGTTTGTTAATTAATTATGTTTTAAGTGTTTTTGGGTTAGTACAAGCCTTTGATCATAAATATTATGTTTTTTGAGGTACCTTGATGTGTTTGCTAATGTTTCAGGGTCAACATTAAAGAACGGAGAAGTTTTGGAGATAGTCGAGCCGAAACAATAGCCCACGACAATTGTGAAAGAAGCATCAAATTTGGCCCATGATCGTGACAAAAGCTCAAGAAAAACCCTAGGGTCACCCAGAACACTAGATGATGTTTAAAGAATAAGAAAAAGAGGTAGAGAGAGCTTTTGTATCAGAGATACAGGAAGAGAAGAGAGTAGAGGAGAAGAAGCTGACTCGATGTACTTCCCGGATCATGAGGTTTCCTGTCGTTGCTGCCTTCGATCATCCATTTAAGATTATATTGTCTATTTATTTTCAGTTTTATTATTGTATAGGATTGGATTGAATAGTTGATAATAGGATATAGAATGTTGAGGATGTTATAAACTCACCTTCGGAATTTTATTATTGGATTAATGAAAATCTGATTGTTATGTGCTTATTGGATTTTTCTGTAGTTGATTATGTTTTTGCATAATTCGATAATAAACTGAGAGGTTGAATTGAATGAAAAACGATTAAATTGGAATAACAAGAGTTAGATGATTTAATAGAAAGAGGAATTGAATTAGATCGAGAATTCATGTAAAGTGAGATCTTGCATAGGTTTCTGATAGTTTATTAGAGAACTTCAAAACTAAATAAGGTTTTGGATAGGTTGAGAATTGAGAGATTGCAACCTCTATAATTTGATTAGGGTTAATGGTTATAACTCAAGAGAGAATAATTAACCTTAGGATAGTCTAGAGTCAACAATCTAATAATTCATAATAAGCTAGGTTAACATTAAGGATAGGTAAAATTCCTTTTATCTCAATTGGTAATTTCTTTCGGTTAATTCTTGGATGTGTTACAAATTGCCTAGTAATCAGTATTTTCATGTTTGATTCTTAAATTGATTGATTGAATTAAATTATCGTATTAGTTTCATGCAACTTGAATTTCTGTTATTGTTTCTAGCCTTAGAATTTAGGATTAGATTAATTCCCTCATCGTGGGATCGACATCTTTAGTTTTATGCAAACGAACTGTGTGCTTGCGGATTATTGAGGGTTAATAATTAAAACTTGTCGATCAAGTTTTTGGCATTGCTGACTGTGGGTCGTTACAAATCAAGGCAACAGTGATGCGTCATGTAATCTAGGTCATGTTATCCCTAATGATTACAAATCATTAATCGCTACACATGAATTTCAACATAACTATTACTGATTATATCAAAATTCTAGCAATGAGTTTACAATTAAACGATGCAATGAATGCATTAAAATCATAGTTTCACAATACCAATGGATTCATACACAAATAACTGAACAATAACGAAAATCCAATTATCCATACACAATACCCAAATCAATTAACATTGGATAATACAATCAATTTCTAATGAGAGAAAGAAACAACAAAACAATAAAAAAATAATGAACCTGGGTTGTCGGCGTCGATGTCGCCTCCGAATTAGCTTCGGGATGTCTAGCTCTTCATAGGTCTTTCCTGGAAAAATGCTTCAGCCCCTATGTTGTAGCCCCATCGAAGATCCCTTCAGTTCTCCTTTACTGCTTTATTACGCAGCCCTCTCTACTCTTCATTATTCACGATGGGACAATTAAAGATGATGGTCCATTTAGCACTCTCTTTTGTTGCCCCTCTTTATTCACTATAGCCCCCCTCACTATTGCTTGATGTGATGCATAAAGCTTAAGGGTTTTTTTTTGTCCAAGGATCCTATTCTTGCTTTTAACTTGTGCAGAACCCTCTTTTGTATTCAACACAGCTGCTATCTGCATTGCACAACGTCTGTGTTCTGTTGCCGTTTCTATCTTGTCCTCCTGCACCACGTTTTCTTCTTCTTACGCTGTCATTTTTGTCTCTTTTTCCAACTACTTGCTTTAAAAATTTTCTTCTTCTTTGTGTTCCATTTTTCTTGTCTTTTAATATTCTTCTTTTTGTACCATGAAGACAAGTAAAAATTGATCTTCAGAAAACAAACTAAATGCAGTACTTTCAACTCACTTTAATTTATTTGCTTCTAAATTGTACTAAAAATCATATATGAATTAAAGTGGGTATCTTAAGCATTTTCATGTCAATAATCGCAAAGTATTATGGAATAATTTCATAATCTTAAGCACCAATCAACTTCTAGAGAGGCAATTAGTTTAGTTCTTTAGTCTAAGGCTTTTTCACCACCTATCACCACCTAAAGTAGATGACACATTAACTCGGATATCACTGGACAACAATAAGGAATCTCAAGAGTTGAATGCTAAAAAGAGATAAAAAGAATGATTATGGAGGGTGTATATTATAGGGAGCAAAGGACTCTTGCGGATTTCAATGAACCCTAATTTAGTTGGGGAAATCATCATCCTTATATGAACCCGTACACTTCAGGGTGGCAGAACTACCCAGATTTCTATTGGTCTAACAATGTTAGAACTTACGTGGGACATCAAGACCTACTAAGACTTCAGTAAAATGAGTTCAGTTCATGGGATTCCAAATTGGACAAAATCATGGATAAGTAACAGACATGGAAGAGACTAGAAGAGCAAATTGATGAAGTAATGAAAATTATGCCTCTTCTATTCATAACCTGGATATTCAAATGAGACAGTGAATTTTGTAAGAGAATTATGGATGACTCTCTGAGCAATATGGAATTACATCCACGAGAGCAATATGAGCCTATCATACATAAAAATGGTGAAGAATAAGAAGAACCAGTGGAAGACCATACTGAACCCCATCTTATAGAAGACCAAAAGAGGAAAGAGGATGAAGAAAATAATGACAACTCTCCCTATTATTCCCTAGATCTTAGTATACCATGCTTAAACATAAAAAAAACTTGGGTAGATGTCCATGAAGAGAACCACATCATTCGGATTAATGATGATCAAAGACATTCAACATGAATGATGTATTAAAGAATCTAGAGGAGGGTGACTCATTCAGAAAAAATTGATGTGCTCAAATCTTTGAAGGACGAGAGGATGAACAGATGACAACGGACATTAAGTTTGAAGAAGCTATGGAAGTCTCTATTCAAAAAGCTAAAGAAAAAGAGGAGATGAGGGCGAATGAGGAAGAACTAAGAAGAGAACAACTCACCCTCTTACTGGGCAAACTGCTGGATTCTATGGAAGATTTAGAGAGTTTTGATATTCCCTGTTTTGTTAACAGTTCACTCAAAAAAAGGACATTACTAAGCTTAATTGGTTTTCGCAATTTTATCAATATTGTCCTTTTGATCATTTTGCAATTTATAGCTTACTTATAGGCTACAAAATTGATGTTGAACAAAAAGGGTGGAAGCAAGCCACTCATAATTGATTTCAACTGATTCCGATGACACAAGATCAAGCTAATGACCATACATTAGCATGTTTAGTAGTTAGGTTCAAATTGTTGCGTAGTTAGATTTGTTTTAAATTTCAAAAATAAGTTCCTAATGATTGGGAATGTTTTAGAGTACTAACTCTCTTACTTTTTTTAAAGCAATTATAGGATAGGGCAACAATCTTGGGCATCAAATGCATTTGGTCTCCTTCTTCGAAACATCACCACCTCAGTCACCATGATGGTTTCATGTTCTAACCCTTTTCTTTTTATTTTTGTTAGTATTTTGTTCTTTTGTCTTCCACATATAGTTTCATTCCCCCTTTTGTGCTTGTATGTATCCTTTTCACATTGAGGACAATGTGTTGTTCAAGTGTGAGGACGGTTGTGTGTTTTTACCTGGAGTGTGAATCTTGCATATTGTATGATGGTTTGTTTAGGTTGCATGATGTGAATTGTGTGAATGCGTTAATGGCTAGGACTCAACGGGATAGATTTACCCTTAAACCTAGCCTTTTAGGTTGTGAAGATTTATTAGCTTGTGAAATTAGTGACCTAAGCTACTTAGAGCTAAATATGCTGGTTAATTAGGATACGATGCTAGTCCATTCAGCCTAGGAATTTTCCATACTCATTTATAATTTTAGGCCAATCAAATAAGTGCATTATTAGTACATTTTCATAAGAATGATTAGCTAAATCAATAAGGTAGGCAAAATTTTTATGTAAAAAAAAGAAAAAAAGAAAAAGGAAAGTTGTATAAATTTTAACTAAAATAATTTTGCATTACACACAGACTCTATGGGATCAACCTAGACTCATCGCTGCTACAGTTGTAGGTCTAGTTTATTTTGCATATCGTTAAAATGTGCTAATGTCAATAGTGGTTGCATTTGTAAGGAAATTCACAAAACCTTTACCACTTTAGTGTCGAAGATTGTCAATCCTAACATTTTAAAGGATCTCATGCCTATATCTTATATTAAAACAATCTATAAGATAAATGCAAAAATTCTTGTTTCTTGGCTCAAAAGGTTGTTGTAAACATTGATTAGCCCTTCTCAAAGTACCTTTATGTTAGGAAGATCAATTTGTGATAATGTGTTGCTGGCACAAAAATTCTTCAAAAATTATATCATGGAACACTCCCTCAAAAGTTCTACTAATTGGACTTTAATAAGTCTGATTGCGCGTCATTACACTAGTCAAAATTAAAATAACTAGACTACTACTATAGCAGGGGTGAATTTAGGTCGATCCCACAGATAATGTGTGTAAAGTTTATGAAATGAAATTAACCGGTATTTACACTTAATAGGGGGGAGGGGGGTTTGGATTTTTTTGAAATAAGAAAAATAAAATGAAACTAAATAATAAAAACAAATTAAAGAAAACATGCAAAAATGATAAATGTGGGAAATTCGGTAGGGACCCAATTTTTTGGCTCAATCTCGGCCTACACCCTATTTAAGCATATTTCATTAATTTGTTGTTTTTAACCTCTCTTAGAAACTATTAATCGTAGGTTAAAAATTAACCCGAGTTTTCCCTTAGGTTTTGCTTAATCAAGATACGATCGTTAATTAAACCTAACCACCGGACAACCTAGGATACGATCTCTAGATTTAATTAGGCAGTAGCATTATGAATTAGGAAAACCGATTAATCAAGGCAACA
>JAOTBA010000002.1:27705963-27716103 GCA_025629845.1 Erythroxylum squamatum | reverse complement strand
GGAAAGTTGTAAAGGAAGTTTATAGCTTTACAATGATGTATAATATGTTATTTTTGATTGTGGAAATTGGAAGATATAAAATTTGGAAGTTTAGATGTTGTTTTAGGATGACACATATTCTGGCAGAAAATTTGATTGAAAAATTGACCTAGTTAAAGGTTGAAATTGCCTTAAGTGCTTCATGAAATTTGAAGATTTTGTTTTGATCTTTACATTGATATAAAGTACGAAATTTTTGGACAATGAAATTTGAAGTTATGATCGATCGAAGTCTTGATGTTGTTTAGAATTGATTTCCAGGATAGAAACTTTGTTGTGACCTTTTGATCATTATAGAGATTGATTTTGGCTGTAAGTTCTTCATGAGAATTGTAGAGCTTGTTGTTATCTTTCCATTGATATAAAGTATGAAATTTTTGGACTATGGAGTGAAAAGTTATAATATTTAGAAATTTTGATGCTGTTTGGGATGAGCTTGTCGATAAGACATTTGGTGTGAACTTTTTGACCCCTTTAGAGACAGAACTTGTTTTTGAGTCATTCGTGAAAGTTGTAGAGCTTCTTTTTATCTTTCCATTGATACCAAGTTTGTAAATTTTGGAGTTCTGAGTCAAAAGTTATGAACGTTTGACGTTATAAAGTCGATCTGGAAGAGGGCGAGCGCCCGCGCGCACCGCTCGACCGATTTTTCCAAAGTTTTGACCGACCGACCTTTCTCCATTCTTTTGGCCATAACTTTTTCGTCCGACATCCGATCAATCTGATTTTCAAAGCGTTGGATTCCTAAGACATCCCTCTTCCTCACCATACCAAATTTATGATTTTTGAGTTTTAACTGAGAAAGACCGATCGAATCAAAATGGGAGGATCGATTAAAAGAGTATGAGCTGGATATTTTCTGAACATGGTTCAGTATTTTGGTGATATCTTGAGCTATAGAGCTCCGATTGAGTTGATTCTTGTTGCAAATTAAACTAGAGACATGGATCTACAAGTTATCTGAAGGAGCCGAATGGCAATTTAGCCTCTAAGACTTTCAATTTCTGGAGTGAAGTTAGGTGTAGTGTTCAGTCTTGGCTTAGTTTTGGTCTGGAAGTGTTTTGACCATAATCGAGTCCCAACATTCAATGCTTTATCCATCGGTAATATTTACCGACGGAATAGAAATATTCAGTCAGTAAAGTTACCGACAGACTTAAAAATTTCATCACTATATTTAGCAGCGGAAAAAAAGATTGTTCGTCAGTAAATTACCAACGAAATAATTATACTTCATCACTAAGGATTATCGATGGTCGTTTCTTCAACAACTCGTGCGGTTGGTAATTTCTATTCGCAAATTCGCTTGTCGACGGAAAAGCTTCACCCATTTTCTTGTAGTGAACTATGTCAAAATTACCCATATATTTTTTCTTAATTTTATATCATAGCCTTTTGTTTAATTTCCATTGCCATTATTAGTTTATATTTTGACTAATTATATTTTTTAAAAACAAGATTAATTTTCTAGACTTTATTTTTTCATTTTAAAATTTTAGGATTTATTTTTAGTAATTTTTACTAATTTGAAGGTAATCAGACTTTTGGGGTCAAACTTGAAATTTAAAAGAAGTGTGAGCTAAAAAGAAATGGAAATGGAAGTAAAGTTTGATTTGTAAAATGAGGAAAGAGTATGAGTTAATTAGCAAAAAAGAAGAATGGACAAAGAACCTAATATAGCAAGTAAAAGAACATACAATACTACAATGTTCAAAGATCTACATTAAATGCTAATATCTTTTAAAAGGTCTAAGTAAATTCTTATCGTTATTTATAGTACCATATTATACTTTAATTTTTTCAAAACACTATTAATAGCACTTTAGTAAATAGGTTGTCAACTTAGCTTATGACATTACAATGATAATCTGGATTTACTAGACACTATCCTTATTTTATAGATAATTTCTTTAAACATTGATCAAATATGCTATTTGAAACTCAACGTTTATAAAAGATCTAAATAACCCTTTATTATTATTATTTCAAGTAACACTTTTGTATTTTATTTAAAGTGTAATAGGTTCCAGTTAAAAACATTAAAGTGTAAAATACTATTAAAAATAATAATAATAATTTACTTGAACCTTTAATAAATGATGAAGCGTGGATCAAATATTTACACTAAAAAAGTGGTTTTTAACTCTAGGATGGGTGCTTTCTCAAGAGAGGGTATCATGGGTGCTTATATCCTTACTAATGATTTCTATTTTAATTTGTCACCTAACTCCTCCTCCTCTAGCTCTTGATCATCTTTCACATCTTCAAAATTACCATCTTCTTTACAACTTTCCTTTTGCTCTTTTAAGCACGCTACAAGAGTTTCCCTCCTTCAGATTCTTCAATGTCTTAATCATTTTGAACTTAACATGTTCATCACTAATCTAAAGAATTAGTTTCGTTTTATGCACGTCCACCAAGGCTCTTCCTACATTTATAAATGGTCTTCTAAAATTAACGGATAATTTTGATGCTCTTTAAAATCTAACATTACGAAATCTATAAGAACAATAAACTTGTACACTTTAATTGGCTAACCATGCCAAATGATTTCTTTATAGAGTTATCTGTCAATTGAATAGGCATGGATGTTGGTTTAACATCCAATTTTCTGAAAATGGTCAAAGGTATAAGATTAATACTTATATCAAAGTCACATAAACACTTAGACCATTCTAAATTACTAACTACATAGGGTATAGTAAAACTTCTTGGATCCTTCATTTTTTAGGGCATGTGGTTCGTAATTATGGAGCTATAAATGTTGAGCAAGTTTTATCTATATAAAACCTTCAATGTTTTGCAAGTGCACAAATCATAAAGCGTAGTAGTTGAGGTGTCGGTCCCACGAGAAATTAGCTAAATTAATTAAATCGTAACTTTGTCTAAGGTTATAAAAATGTGATTAAAATGAAAATAAAACTAAACAAAAAATTAAGCAATTGAGTAAGGATCCAAATTGAAATTCCAATATTAACACGTAAATCCAAATAGAGCATTAACCACTTAACGAATGAGAAATTACAATAAGACAAGATTAAACAATTATGAGAGGATGGGATTCATTCTATCGTCATTTTGCTACCTTAATAACTTTTTATCTAATTGGTATCAATCCTAAAATTCCGAAGGAGATTATTCTCTTTCAAGATCTAATGATTTAACCCTAATTAATAATCCCTAATTGATTCCAAAATTCTGATTTTGCAATCTCTCATTTAACAAAAACAACCTACGTCTTCCATTAGTTCTTAAGCAAACTATTAGATAATTTGGTCCTCACACAAGATCTCTCTTTATATGATTATCGATTTGATATTTATGTGACATATTAGGTTGTTAATTCTCATTACCCAACCTAATCATGTTACTATCGATTCAATCTATCTATTTATTATTGACGTATGCAAAAACCATAAATATCACAATACCTAAACATTTCATTGACATTAAAAGCAATTAAATCACAAAAATGATTCAAGAATAAATCCCAAAATGAAATTAGAACATCATTAACAACATGTTCAACATTATCAAACCCAAGTCATTCATTAAGATGAAGTAAATATACAAGAAAAAGTAAAAAAGAACTTGAAATGGTTGGGTTGGAGTGTCTGGACAGCAGCTGCAGATGTTCCTCTTCTCTTCTCTCCTTCTTGCTCATCCTGAAGGTCTTTCTCAATTTAGCAATAGTGGCTAGGTCTCATTAGGGTCATTTAATGTTCTTATATAGTTCTTTTGTCATTTAGGGTAAAAACTAGGTTTTACCCAAGCCAAAAAAATCTAAAAAAACCCTTAAAATATCAAAATAGGAGATTCTCACATTTGGCGGTGCCTATCACAATCATGATCTTGGGAAATTTGCCTTTTATCACAATCGTGACATGGGTGTCATGATCTTGACCTAGTGTGATCCTATTCTGTCATGATCATGACCTTGGGGGAGACCTTCTATCACGACCATAACAGGCATATCACTGCTCCATATTATTATTTTTCACTAGGAAATAATCAGTTGTGACGTGGCTTTCTTTCCCATATATTTCGCATCCATGTTGAATTACTTAGATTAGGCTGGAAGAAGTGGCTTTTAGGTTGTTCAATTATTTGGCTAAGTTTGCTACTTCATTTATAATGTTGTCATTGAATCTATAGTAAGAACTCCTATTTGATCTTTAAAGATTGGTTATTGTTTTCTCCTCTTGACATCCATAGACACTTGTTGTTTACCATCTCTTCCAACAAATCATGTACAACATTAACTATTTTCCTCATTAGCGAACCATCAACTGTAGCATTTATGGTGCCTCGCATAGGCATATTTACACCATTGTAGAATGTTTGTAAATGGAACTCTTTGGGTAATTTATAATGTGGATAACTCCATTCCAAATCTTTGAATCTCTATCATGCTTCATACAATGACTCTCCTTCACTTTGTTGGAAGCTAATTATCACCTCTATAATCCTAATGGTCTTTGTCAAGGAAAAATATTTAGCATAAAAGGCTTGTACTAGTTGCTCTGATATTGTAATGTTCTCTAGGCTAAAAGAATTCAACCATGCCTTGGCTTATTCTTTAAGTGTGAACAAAAAAAGGCTCATCTTGGCTACATCCCTCGATAATCTATTTTATGAAAACATGTCACAAATCTCCAAAAATTTGTCCAAATGAGCATTAGGATCCTCATTGGCCAGTCCATAAAAATGCACATTATATTGTAGCATATTCAGTAGCATTCGCTTAATTTCAAAAGGGTTGGTCTGCACTAGTGGTATCGTTATTCCTTATTGGTTAACATTGAACCCTGGTCTAATGAAGTCTATAAGGGTTTTTTGTTGTTCTCCTTGATTCCTTTCTTATGCCATCGATGTCTCTATTGCTTCTTGATATCTTACTTTTTGAATCTCGCTCTATTTTTTACTGATGTCGAAAACTTGAGTGTTTATTAGTTTGCTTGAACTCCTTGTAGATCTTGCTTTCATGCAACTACAATCACCCTAAAAAAGTGTTAAAATCCTTAAATCAAGGTAACTCAAACTGCATTAGATTCTACAAAACAATTCTCAATAATGTCACTAAAAAAATTTTAATTTAAAAACTTGTTAAAGTTTTAAATTAAAAACTCTTTTAATTGCTAGTCACCTAACGATTCTTATTGCATAAAAAGTATCATTCCACAAGGATTAGAATAGTCACCTAACGATTGTTGTAAACTTTGTTTAAGGTAAACAATGAGATAAATCACAAAAGTTAAACTAAAACAAAGAATTGATAATTAAACAATGAAATAAGCAGCAAAGAATTAGTTTATTAATCAATGATGAAAACTAGGAATTACTTCTATCCTTACTTATTTTCAGTTCACCTTCTAGATTTAATTATACTTTACCCTAGATATCCAATAATTATGATTATCCTCTCTTAAGGTCTATGACCTCTAGATTTATCAAAAATCTTCCTAATTATGCAATTGGATTTGAAGCAATCCTATAGGTAACTAACAAACAATTAAGATATATTATCAAAATATCAATCAATAATCAAAATCACCTTGGACAGTATACGACAAACATGGGCCAAAGAAGTTTTTTATTTATGTTTATAACAATGCTAGAATTTTTTTAATGAAGGAAATTAATTAAGATGACACATTATAAGATTAGTTTGTATGTTATTTAATTAGTTTAAGATAATAGTTATGAGCATTAATGAATAATTTAGTTCTAATATTCTGTAATAATGGTGACCAAAGATACTTAATTTGCATTATAATATTTTTCTATAACTTAGGCATATCATCAAGTTTGAAGAGAACTCTTTTGAAGCATTTAATTATTTCATAAAAATATGGATAAATAAAAAACATAAATATTTGAGTAAGTGAGCACAAACAATTTCACTCCATTGGATTTAACTTAAGAGAAAATATTGAAGTTAAAGAATAGTGCTAATAACCATTTGTACTAATGACTTAATTGAGTAACTGGAAGCATTCTTAATAAGATATTTTCTTTCGTATCAAAAGTTTAGGTGACCTTTCAAACAAACCTCTAATTCTTCATTAATTTAAAGTTTATGGTTTTTTTTTCTATTAATTTAGGTTATCAAAATATATGAAAGTTTAAAGCTTGTGTATGTCTACTTTATGTATTAGGTTGAACTTTGTAGATTAAGTTGATGTTTGAAAGATTGTTAAGGTAAATTGAATTAACTTTTGACTTAATCCAACTATTTAAATACCTAATTCATTGAACAAGACTTCAGCTAAATTCAAAATGGATAGTCTTTGTTACTCTCTTATTATTACTTAATTCTTTCCTAAAATTGCAACAATTTTCTATCAAGAGAAATGGAATTGATTTGCTTGAGGACAAGAAAAAGTTTATGTGTAGAGATATTTGACGTGCATGAACTATACACATATTTTGTTAAGTATTTTACTTGATTTTAATGTTAAATTGCCTTGTTTTTTTATATCTTTTTTAAGTATTTACGTAAATTAGATATTAAGATGATATTATTCAATAATTAAAGACAATTCCTAGTAAAAAATACATAAATTCATAATTTTGAAGGAACTTGGTCTATCTCACGCCCATAAACCTATCCATGACCTAGAAGTATCAAGTACAATAAGTACCATGGCCTGAGCTATAACCATGTAGGAGACTATGTGGAAGTTATAGAGAAAACAAAGTGATCCATGGTTAAGAGATAGAGTCGTGCCAAAGTCCATGTATTTATCTTTAAGAAAATGACGATATCCATGAATTAGAGACACAACCATGCTAAAGATTATGTCTGTCACCCAGAAGATATACTAAGGCCTAGGGATTGAGCCACGACTACGGGGCAAACAATGTCTTACTCAGAATAAAATGTGTTATAGTCTAAAATTCAAATTTTTTACGGGACTTATAGTTGTCTTTTACAGAAAATACATATAAGAAACATCATTTTCTTCCTAAAAACTAGGGAAGCCATAGAAAGTCTTCTCCAACCATTGGGTAATCATTTCTATGCTGTTTTTTACTAGAGAATCAAGACTATATTTCATCTTATTAGATCAATTTATTGGCATAAATAAGAGTTTATCTAGATTCACTTCTAGCATAATTTCATTATTTTTACAATGATTTTTTGGTAGACACTTTGTCTATATTTAGATATGAAAAACTTTAATGCTTTTTTTAACGGATAGATATAATTTAATTTATAATTTGAGATATATTTTTGTGAGCTATGTTTGTTAGTCTTAATGCTGATTTATTCATACTAAAAGGTAAATATAATTTTAATTGACCTATAGACAACTCAAGAGAGCTTGTTTATGAGTAGGCTCTGGCTTAAGTTGAGGGGGTTAAATAAGTAATTAAGGAAGGCCTACATGATTTTTTTTTTAAACGGAGGAATCTGCAGCTACTATTCTTTAAATGCGCACTAAGTAAACCTCTGAATTGATGCAATAACTTGCAAATTACGCCAACTTGATACGCTTAGTATTAAAATAAAATCTTCCATGGGTTTTTTGTCATAGTGTTACACATTCAAAAGGATTTTAGTAATGGTATAGATATGAACTAACTAACAAGAGATTAAAAGGTTGTCACTAAAAATACTGTTTCGAAATGTTCGGTTGATCCAGAAGATATATATCTAATTTATGTTATTTAACTCATGAAGTAAAAAGTGTCACTAGGAGAAGTACTTATCTAGACATAAATATTTGATTACATTATCTTTTGATCAATTGTAATTTAGTTTATTTTATGCTTCGTTGTTAAAGTCATCTTTCGATTTATTATCTTTAGAATAGCTAATAGTGATGGCCTCCTCGTTTGATTCATACATACTATTATATTATATATCAACGATAAGCACACTTACCTAATTGGTGGGTAATAATTTTTTTATTATCAATGAAAAGCTGCATTTTTCAGAAAAAGTTAAAGTTAAAGATTATAAAAAAAAAAGAGAAAATTCAAATAGCCAATATATAATAAAAGAAGTACAAAATAATATTATATTCATATCGTAAATACTTATGACAAAATTTAATTTAAGAAAGGAAAAAGTAGAAATATATTGACAAAATAATATTATAATGCTTATCATACCTTTTTTTATAGAATGCATTATTAAGATACATAAGCTTTTTCTTTTGAAGATGATGAACTTTGAGATTATTATTTCCCTCAACCCTACCAACGGCATTTTTTATAGTAATTAACGAATCTAGAGAGTGCTGCATCGGTTGTTTATCACTATATTGTATTATAAAAATATGCAGAAATTTCACGTGCAAGAGTCCTGCCATTTATAATTACAGAACTGTTGAAGAGTCAGTTTTCAGTTAACAGTTTTGAACTAGACCAATATGAATTTTAAATTAGCAGGCTTATTATAAAAAAGAAAAAATTACAATATCTGTCTGAACGTGCACATTTCATCTTATCAAAGTAAGCGCTGATGACTTGAGAATTTAATTAAGAAAGACTTCCTAATTGGCGTGTAAACATATAAGGCTTGTGACTGTCTTAACGCGTTTCTTCACCTATCTGGTGTTCCTACTTTACTTGCAATTAAGTAATTATAATATATTGAGTCTTCGTCTTCGTATAATTTAAGAACATATGTTAATTTGTTTGAGTTCCTGCTTACAAATTTTTTTCTGAGCATGCTCTCCTGTGCACCAAAACAGCTTCATTTCTTTCTTATGCGTTTTAACATTTTGTGGTGAGAATTTTCTCCATAATCTTCCTTCCCTCTATCCTCTTTTCAGTTTGTATAAACCAGCAACTTGCTATTGATTAACAAATCACCATTTTATCGCACGGACCCTTGCCCTTGAGTTGGGTGTTTGGTGCTTAATTTTACCGATTATAATAAGTAAAATGATACTTTTTCAACACGTGAAGATTCCATTACTTGTTTGCTATTTGTTTTATCTTTTAGAAATTCAACCCTTCCATTCACAGAAGCTACCATTTAATTTTGTCAATAAATGTAAAGATTTAGCAAATGCAATTGACGTAATGCATATATGCAAATGCAATTGACGTAATGCATGCATATGCAAATGCATTACTTATTTAATATCAGACCAACCTAAGTCATGCATCTTAATTATATGGGACGAACAACTCGCACGTTTTTAAAATGATACATCCTAGATCCTTCGACGATATAAGTACAATTCCTCTAAATGACTTTTAAAAGTGTTCCACTGACGCTAAAGTTGATGCTTTTTACTCCTTGGCCGCGCTTATGACGTAGGTAAGATGACATCAAGTAGCATTACTTATAATGAGAAATAAATAAAGGGCGTAGAAGCTCTTTGTGATCCGAAACATCGTGTAATGTATACATTTTGTCCTACAGTATACCACTATTTACGCACTTAAGGTTAGCACAATCACAATAACTATTAATCTTAATAAAAACAATTTTTGTTAACACTTTAGTATCGGTAGTATTACTTGTAGTAAAGTTGTGATTATAAACTTTTGAAAACGTCATTATTGTCTTGAACATATTCTTTGTTGGATCGCGTATGGCCCGAGTATTTACAATACGCTGCGAAAAAGACCATAACACAACAACAAGTATAACCGAAATAACATAGCATGTACGAAAATGCTTTTTGACGCGGATTGGTTATTTCTTTCTCAGATTCGTAGACACTGCAATACGCGAATGTCCTCTATCGGTATCCACACGAGTATGAACGATCCGGGCAGCATCTATCGTGTGCTAGCACGTCCTGAAACCCTTTCCGAACGCCACACAGTTTTCTCTCGGAAGGTGGCTAGGGTTTTTCCGTCTCCTTCTTATTTTTCTAATGAGACCTAAGTTTCTCTATTTATAGAGAAAACCTAATCCCATTGAAGCCCAATAAGTTTTGGCCCATACTATATCCCATATAATAAAAGCTCGACAATTTAATTCAATCTAGCCCAATAAATATATCCACATATATTTATTCAATGTCTAATAAATTAGGCCCAAGAAAATAAGCCTAGATCACATCACTCTTTGTGTGCGACCCTGTAGGCTCATTTGATGTTGGCAATGGGCTTGATCACACTTCAAGGCCC
>JAOTBA010000002.1:27637827-27648111 GCA_025629845.1 Erythroxylum squamatum | reverse complement strand
TGGAATTTCGTATTAGCTTAGGAATCGGATTTAATTATGGGCCCTAAGCAGATCAATTTTATTGGAGGATAATTAGGGTAAATTTATCAAGTTTTGTTCAGATGACGTTCAATTAAGTTCGATTTGAGGTTTCTTTCGTGGTGAGGAATCCCTCCCTCATGGGATACGCGTCCAGATGTCACGCAGGACGTCGGGCCCGCGACTCACCGGGGAGGGGTTCCAACAAAAGAGATGATGGCCATCTATGAATACTTCTCATGCAAGTCAATCTCTAATCTATCTCATATACTTACGATTCATCCCAAAATATATTTATTAAAAACACATATATTCATGAATCAATTGATACACAATGTATAATCTTCATAATACATTATATCCAAATTAAGACATTATAATAAGTAAACATACACAGAGAAATGTTTATTAGTACATTTCAACATCTACGTAGTCCTAGTGACTTTACATACCTAATGTATACATCTCTGGAAATTGGCTTTGTCATTGGGTCTGCTATCATATCTCGTGTAGATATATATCTCATGTCCACTTCTCCTTATGCAACTATATCGTTCACATAATTATACTTAGTATCTATGTGCTTTGTCTTACAATGAAATTTGGGGTCTTTAGTATAAGCGATTGTATCTTGACTATCATAGTTGATGGCCACTGGCTTAATTTTGCTTTTAGTGATTCCCAAATGCACTAAGAATTGATGAAGGCACACAGCCTCTTGTACTGCAGTTGGGAATGCTATAAATTCAGCTTCCATTGTGGATAATGCAACACAAGATTGTTTCTTACTTTTCCATTATATTGCTCTATGGTTTAGTAAGAATACATATCCTGAGGTAGATTTTCTTTCATCTAAATCTCCTCCCCAGTCTGCATCTGTATACCCTTGTATACGTAAATCATTTCCTTAATAACATAATGCCTAGTCCACAGTTCCCTTTAGATACCTCAATATTCTCTTTACTGCTTTCCAATATGCTTGGCCTGGATTTAATTGATATCTACTCACCATCCCAACAACGTAATAAATATCTGGTCTTGTACACATTATTGTGTACATAAGACTTACAACTACACTAAAATAGTGAACATTCTTCATTTTTTACCGTTCTTGTGGCGTTGACTGGCAATTTCTCTTACTAAGGCCTTCGTTTTTAGCAATAGGATTATCAATTGGTTTGGAATAGTGCACACGAAATCGTTCAAAAATTATTTGAATGTACATCACTTGTGAAAGCATAACAATCTCTTCAAACAATCTATTGAAATCTTGAATCTAAGAATGTATGCCGCTTCACCCATGTCTTTGATTTTAAATTCAGATGATAACCAATTTTTGATTTACGTAAGAAACACAGTCATTATAAGCAATCAATATATCATCCACGTATAAAGATAAAATCATGAATTTATCTTTGGATCTCTTAACATACACACAATAGTCTTCATCGATCATTTGAAAATCATAAGAAATGATTACGTTATGAAAATGAATATACCATTATCTTGACGACTGCTCAGGCCATAAATTGATTTTAATAACCAACAAACCTTATTTTCTTAACCTGCCTTGATGAAACCTTAAGGTTGTTCCATATAGATTTCTTCCACTAATTCTCCATTGAGAAAAGCAATTTTACATCCATTTGATGTAATTCAAGATCCATAATGGCTACTATAGCCAGAATAAGACGGATTGAAGCAAACTTCACAACAGGTGAAAAAGTTTCCTCGTAATCAATTCCCTCCTATTGTGTATATCCTTTTGCTACAAGGCATGCCTTGTATATTTCGATACTACCATCAACTTTTCGCTTTATTTTGAGAACCCACTTGTTCCCAATTGCTTTATGCCCTTAAGGGAGGTTAACCAAGTCCTATACTTGATTGGAGCTTAAAGAAGCCATTTCTTCTTTCATTTCTTTCATCCATTCTTCTTTAGCAAGCCATTAAGAGCGTCATTTACATTCCTTGGCTCTTCTTCCTCTTACGGAATAATCATCTTAATTTCTCCTTTAATCCCAAAATGACGTCAGGCTCGATTACTTCATCTTAAATGAGGTTCATCATAAACAAATTCACGAATGATCTGATTGCTCCCAATTAGATCAGTCATAATAAAGAACCTTTCTGTGGAATTACTCCCACTTGGTTGAAGTTCCTCATCTTGATTCTTCATAACAGAATCATTCTAATCAAAGACTCATATAACAATAAGTCTTTACCTATTTCTCCTTACTTGGGAAAATCATTCTCTAAAAATGTTACACCTCCTGATTCAAATTCAGTTATACTTTCATTACCTTGTTCACCAATGAACACGTAACCTTTTGAGTGCTCTGAGTATCTAATAAAAATATTTGTTTCTCCCTTTTAGGCATAATTGCCCATATTTGTGAGAGACATTATGAACATAAGCTGCAATATGGTGTGCTAGTAATCGATTTTGTGGGCACACGATTAAGTACATAGGTGGCTACTAGCAACGCATCACCCCAAAAGGTGAATGGTAAATGTGCTTGGGCCATTATGGACCTAATCATTTTTAATAGCGTTTTCATCTTTTAGCGACGCCATTTTGTTGTGGGATTTTAGGAATTGTTAACTGCTTTTCTATTCCTTTCTCATCACATAAAGCCTTGAACTTGTCTGACAAGTATTATTGTCCACGATCAGTTCGTAATGCTTTTATTTTCTTATCTAATTGATTCTTAACCAAGTTCATGTATTTTATGAAACAATCAAATGCTTCCAATTTATGAGAAATCAAATAGACATGACCATACTGAATATAGTCATCTATGAAGGTGACGAAATAAATTGCCCCACGTCTAGCCCTTACATTCATTGGACCACAGATGTCAGAATGAATTTATTGCAATGGATATAAAGCTCATGTTCCCTTTCCAAATGGCTTTCTTGCCATTTTACCAGCTAAACAATGCTCACATGTAGGTAGATCTACTTGACTTAGATTACCTAAAAGCCCTTCTTTAGTTAATCAAATGATTCGATTTTGACCAATATGGCATAGTCTGGCATGCCACAAAGTTGCATCATTGTTGGAATTACTAGATGTAAATAATAAATAACTACTATTATTATTTTCCTTTAACACATCCAGTACAATAAAACCATCACATAAAAAAGCCATGACCATAATTAATAGATCCAAGATACAAATCCATTCCACTGCTGTGGAAATTTTTATTGAAACCAAATCTAACCAACATCAACACAGATAAAAAATTCCTACGAATCTATGGAGCAAATAATATTTCATGTAGGATGAGGGGTCATCCTCCACGCATGTCCAATTTACATGTACCAATTCCTGGTACAACAACTTTGGAATTGTCACCTACATAAAGCCATCAACTACCATATAGGAGTTTACGATACTCAACGAAGGCATCTCTATCCTTTGCTACATGGTTGGTTGCTCCTAAGTCTACAATCCACAAAGGATGTGATTCAGTTAGAAAAATAGAACAAGAAACATTCATAGAACAAATGCTTGTACTATAAAGTTGTACCTTCTTAGGCTCGGTATAATCTCGAGCAAAGTAGACCTTGAAATAAATCACTTATTAGTATAGTCTTTACGTACAATATACAAAATGCACAAGAAGGGGGATTGAATTGTGTATCCTTTTCATTAATACAAGCCCCTTTGATATTTCTTTGAAAACTATTTTTTTCAACACTATTAAGTGAATATCAAAATGTTTATACGAAAATATCTACGTGATTTAATCGCAAATAACTTCTATATACTTGTATAAGAACAATAGAAATTAAAGTAGAGAGTTAGAAGATGGACACGATGATTTTATCCTGGTTCACCCCAAACCTTGGGCTACGTCCAGTCCTCAGAATTCTTCTAAGATTTCACTAAACTTCTCCAAAGTTACAAGTATTCTTTCCCTCTCAGGGCCTCTTCAGGTCTCTTACACAAAGAATTATTTTCACTCTCTTAGCCTCTTCAGGCTTTCAGCTTTTCCTTTCTCTCACTAAAAAGATATTGCAAGCTTTGTTACAGTAAAGATTGCTCTCGTGTTTTGCACAACGAATACATAATTTTTAACTTGAAAGCTAAACGTTGAAGCTCAAAAACTAAAATCGCAAAAATTAGCTCAGTCTTCGACTATGACGTATATCTATAGCCTTCGTCTCCAACTGCTTCTTGATAACTGCTTTTTGTTTCTTGTAAAAATCGTTACTCAGTTGAGTTCTGTAACTAACTCCAACTGACTAACCGTCAGACGTACTATCGTGTCTTCATCTTTGTATCGTCTGTGTTTTTACTCTTCTTCTGTGTTTTCTACTTCTGTGTTTTCCACGATTCTTCTGTGTTTTGTATCTTCTGTCTTTTGTATCTTCTGTGTTTCCGTGCTTCTTCTGTGTTTTACTTCTTATGTGTTTTCCACGTTTCTTCTGTGTTTTTTTTCTTCTGTGTTTTCCGCGCTTCTTTTATGTTTTGCTTCTTCTGTGTTTTTCGCGCTTCTTCTGTGTTTTCTACTTCTGTGCTTTTTGCGCTTCTTCTGTGTTTTGCTTCTTCTGTGTTTTCCGCGCTTCTTCTATGTTTTTCTTCTTCTGTTTTTTCCACGCTTCTTCTGTATTTTGCTTCTTCTGTCCATCTCCGCTTCTTTTATCTTTTGCTTCTTCTGTCTTTTTACTTCTTCTGTGTTTTGCTGCACGCTTAACACACTTATCAAAACAGTTCATTTATTTCTAATATTATTATTATTTGATTGTCACTAAAATTATTAGACTTGAAGTCATTTTGACTTAACATTATACCTTTCTCTTTTTTGTGCTTTTATTGATATTTAATTTATCTATGCTTCCATTGTGTACATTGGGGACAATGTACAATTTCAAGTGTGGGGAAGGATTTCAAATTTCTTAAGCTTATTGTAATCTTTTTTATTAATTCTTATTAACTGATATCCTGATTTTGTTAAAATGTCTAAACTACTTTAGATTATTATTTTGAATTAGATTAGTATACAAAAGGATGAAAGTTAAAATAAACTTGCTTTTATAATTCATATTTTTAGTAATCCTTGAGATAATTAATTTGAAAGAAAATTGCATGTTATTTACGTACACAAATAATTTTTATGAGAATTTGAGCATAAGACCAAATACATCACTATGTTTAAGCTCTTTTATTCTTTAATGTGTGTTATCACATATAGTTGGATGATTCTAGAACTTGCTTTTATTATCCATAATGAGACCACATTTGTTAAATTAGAAGCATTGAAATGATAATGGCATTTAGATTTAACCATATTAACCAGATAGGAGAAACCAATTTTAAGACTTAGCCTTTTCATTTATTATAACCATATTAATAGCCTTTACCTTATTTCTTAAATCCTTTTCTTATTTTTGAATTTGAAGGATTTACGTTTACTTGATTGATTGAAACTTGAATTATATTGAACAATTAAAAAAAGGTCTAATATTTCTTTGATTCTTGGTACATGGTGAATGCTAAAAAAAGTATGTTGCAAGAATTAAAAAATAGTGTTAAAGTTATTATAACAATGGAATTATGATGTGAAAGAAACATGTTGTGAAGAACTAAGTTTCATGTAATTTTGTTTTTTAAAATTTCCTTCAAAGTTACCACCCTTTTTATTATCCTTATCATACCTTGACCTAAGCCTCATTAAAACCTAGTTACAAGACCTTTTGATTTTTGTTTCTAGTTTACTTATAAGTGGTGGAGTTATGATTTTATTACAAGCTTGGGCTAAGAATCCTCCTATGTGCGGATTTGAGAGTTCTTACACTTTCCACCCTAAGCACTTAGATTGCATTGAGTGAATCCTTAGTGAGGGTGTGAAAATTTGTGCTTTCAATTTCAAAAAAGTTTATTTATGTGATTGCTCTTGATAGATTGGTTATAGGATGACTTGAATCTAATTATATGTTAATTTGACTGATATGACATAATGATTTAAGGTGTGGATGGACATGCTGAGGTAACAAGGGATGAATGCTTGTAAGTTAGATAATTTGGATTATGAATTGCTTTTAGATGAGTAAAAGCTTAAGTGTAGGGATGTTTGATAAACGATTAATTGACTATATTTATATACCCATATTTAGTGTATTTTTCTTGTTATTTGAGAGTTTCTTTGGTACTTATTTTGATTCAAGTGTTTTTTTAAGTGATAATTGTCTTCATAGACAAAAAGGAGAATAATTTAGGTGAAATTGAGGCATACAATGGAAGAACTTAAGCGACTTTGGAGATACATAGTCGTATATAGGGACCATGTAAGTTAAACTTTGAAGATGCTCTTTATTCTTGTGTGAAGATACACGGCTATGTATATAGCCCATGTAAGCTTCTGTGACTGTGTAAAGTTACAATTTAGAGGGAATTTTAAGATACACAGTCATGTAAGTGATTACGTATATTCCAGGAATCCTAGTTTACTATAAAAGGAAATTACTAAAGGCTAAAGGCATAAAAGTGACAAATTTCAAGACGATTTCGTTAGAGATAAAAAAAAAAGTGATATAGATTATAGATTCTTTTATTTCTATTTGATCTTTTGAATATTTGATGTTGGATTTGTTTTCTACATTGAGGAACTAATTTTTTTAGTTTCTAGGTATGATGAACCCTAAGTTGGAATGGATAATATAATATAGTCTTTTATTTAATGCAATTTTATTAATTGATTTATTACAATTCAACTATAAGTTTATATTCTTGAACTAATATGTTTGAGATATTAGTCCAATGCTTGATTTCATTTGATTAAGATTGAGATATCCTTTCTTTTAAATTGATTTATCATAGATGGAAGGAGTTGCATGCAAACTTAGAGATAGGTTGAAATAAATCCTCTAGATTAGGGCTAAACCTAAAAGCGAAATTCACAAATTGAATAATGCAACCTCAGCGGTTTTAACTAGAAAGAGGTTTTAGTTAATCAACTGAGGGTTAGTTGTTAATAGTCTTAAGAAAGATATTAACGTAAGATAGAAATTTTCATAGTCCAATAATCAATAATCAATACTTGTTTAATATCATTTAATCTTAGTGCTTTCTTTATCCTAGTTAATTATTATGTTAAACCTTAGTTTAGTTAGTTTAGTTTCATTTTTAATTAAATCCATAACCCAATTCAACGGTTAGATAATAGAAAAAGGTTTAATATTAGTACTTACAATCCTCGTGGGACCGACCTATACTTCCTAACGCTAGCTACAACTATACAGTGCACTTGTTGTTAAAACTTATAATGTCATAAGCATATGCAAACTGTGTACAACTACACAGTTTTACATTCTTGCCAGTGACGAATAACACCATCAACTTTGTTGCCTCTAGTGACAAAAGAGGTTGATTCACTAATAGTTAACATCGCCATTGATGAAAGCCCATCATTAGGAGATGCTCGAAGAGTCTATTGACACTAATTCTATTAATAGAAAAACTACCATAATCACAATCAATCCAAAGCACTATCAAACTATAAATAACAGCAAACCTAGAGGCATAATCAATCAAAATTTGCAAACTAAGCTCTAGGGACATACGATTGACTTGAAACAAAACAAACACCGAAGGCAAGCTTTACATAAGTTTTCTTTTTTTAAAACTCCAAAGTGAGGAGGAGGCATGCATCGTGTTTATAGAACCTAAAAGAACATAATTCAAGTTTCCATAAATTGAAAAACTAGTGATATTCGTCTTAATGAAAAAAGCACAAACTTAATGTTTCTACAAAATCAAGATTTGTATTTTTGGCAACCTTTAAGTTTAATCAAATTGATAATAATCAAGGAACATATTCAGGTTAAAGAATTAGAGGAGACTTTAATACCACTATTAGTTCAACCATGATTAAATCACGGACACAATAAAAATATTTTTATAATTTCTTGAAGGAAAATATCATTAATTGAATAACTGGAAAATATAAATTAGAAATAAAAGAATATAAACATACCTAAGTTGGAATCTATAAAACTTTACGTTTAGAACTATTAACTACAAACTGTTTAAATGTCTAGTCATTAATAATATTTATAGACTAGGAAAAAAGAACTTTACGTTAAAGAGGAAAAGATATAAGTGCTATTTTTCCTATGTTTTTTAATTATAGAAAAAGACTTTAGGTTTTTTAATTAAAATTAAATTATTAATGACAAATAAATTCTAACTTAATTATAATTATAATTATAATTAAATCTTAATAAAATTAAATATCTCATATTTAATCCATGAATTTTCTTAAATATCAAAATTAACTTTAATTTAATTTAAATTAATTTTCTCTTTTTAATTGCTTTTTAAATGTGACCCATTAGGTTCTTAATATGTAATTATAATTATAATTCATAATTATAATAGATAAATTAAAACCTCTTTTAATATGTTTTAATTAAATAATTTATAATCATATATCAATATTGATATATAGGAACATGTCATAATCATCCAAATATTAGGAATGCCAAAGTAATTTGATTCATCCTATCTATGCACGATTATAATATATATTTTAATAATCTCATCATCCAATATTCTAATGGGATATATGGTATAAAATTAGTATCTATTATATTTAAATCCAATTATGTTCATTCTTGCCAATTAGTAATTAATTTATAATTGATATTGAAAACATCATTTTTAAATCTCAATCCATTCTAGCCAGAGAATTCCTTAAATTATTGTTAATCAAGGAACATTATCTCTAATTACTTTAGGGTTACACATCCTCTATTAACTTATTGAGCTTTTTGCATAAAGTTCAAACTATATCTAAGAACTACTAACGGAGCTATTCTAATTAATTTTCAAAACATAGTAATTCTTATATGAGATATCTCAATAATTTAAGGTTTCAAGGATCAATTATACAACTATCATAATGAGAAAATTTGTTGACACTTAAGTAATGTTTTACTCAGGTTTCTCATGATCAAGTTAGTTTAGTGAACTTATTATTTAATAAGCATATATTTGTTTAAGTATCTTCGTACTTTAGTTTATGAGATTGACTACTTCCTTCATGAATAAGAAATAAAATCTATGTTAATCTTCTCATTTTATTAATTTTCAATCTTAATAGAATAATAACTAAGAATAATTTAGGAATAATACATAACTGAGTCTCATAATTATAATCTCATCATAATGTTATTTCTAAAATATATCTGTACCATAGACTTTAACTTACATGTTAGTTAAACAAAACCTGTATAAGATAAAGATGTCTTTAATTAATTATGTAATAGAATCTACAATCAACCAGTTGGTTGTATAAGATTGTTGGATCTTGAATTCTCTAAATTGCTTAAATAGTTATTTATGTTTGTTTGTTGGTATATTTTTTTATTTTAGAATTAGGTCATTAATTAGAATTTGAGGGAAGGATTAGAAATTGAAATTAGAATGAAGGGTTAGGATTAAGTTAGCTTAAGTGGTGTGTAGAGCCACAAAAGGCAAAATAAGGGCAAACTTGGAAAGCCTAAGTGAAGGAGGGGTAAAATTGGAAGAAAAGGAGTAGAAAAGAGACTTGAATTAATGAATAAGAAGGAAAGAAGAGTGAGTGTCGTGGAAGCATAGGGAGGAAGAGAGAAAACGTGAGGGAGAAGAGAAGAAGAAGAAGAAAATCGAAAAGCTAGGGATAAAGGAGGAAAATTTCGTGGGAATAAGAAGAATCAAGCTTTCCAAGGTAAGTTCATCATCTTCTTCTTGATTTAGTATAAAGAAATGGGTTGTTGTGTTGTGATGAAGGAGTTCTAGAGAGAGAAAGGGGTTTGTGTTAGAAGAAGAAGATTTGAGAGAACCCATTTGATTTTTGGCTTTCTAAGCTAGGTTTTGAGTTTTCTAACTTAGATGAATTATGGGTAGGTTAAATTGGAGCTTGATTAGGGTTGATTTCATTTTATTGTGATTATGGAAATTTGGGAAATTTCCAATTGAATTGGAATTAAATGGGAATTTTGGTTGTGTTAGGAAATCAAGAACCTACCCAAGAGCAAGAGGAAAGGCACCATTGAATTTGGATTTTCAAGAGTATAGGTGGGTAATTTATTTGTAGTTATTGTGTAATGGGAAAATGCCTTGTGTGTGCATATGTGTGTATGTATAAGCTTGAATTGATAAATTGTGAATTGCTATGATATGTTTTATGTTATGTTATGCATATTGATGTATGACATTGTGATAAAAATTGAATTGTGAGCATGATTATGCTATGCCTTGTATCATGGCATTTT
>JAOTBA010000002.1:27624868-27637727 GCA_025629845.1 Erythroxylum squamatum | reverse complement strand
GAAACATCTTGAATGTCAGAATTTCTTAGCTTTTCCTGTAACAAGAACAAGCAACAAACAAGTTAGAGAAGAATCAAGCATTAGAAGTTGGAACTATAGGAACCAAGAATTACTAAAGAGGAAGTAATCAGGCTGAGCTGAAAGCAAGGTGAAGTTGATTACATAGCATTGCTAGCTCACCTTGGTACCCTCTTTGGTTGTTCCAATGTTGCCCTTAAAATCAGCATTCTAATAACAAACAAAGAGAAAGCCAATGTGAGATTGGATTCCATGTTAAGTTGTGAGTTCAGTGCAAGTATATACAAACCAGTTTTGCTTCAACTTCAGCCAATTCTTCAGCCTCCCTGTTAAATAAAAATAGTTTGTTTCAATAATAACAAAGCTAATATAGGCAGATGCAGCTGCAGAAGAAAACAAATTGCAATAGAAGAAAAATGTTACCCTTTGTCATTGAACCCATCCCACAAAGACCAAAGCCCAAATGCAAAAAACAATGCCGTTGTTATGTGATGAGTCCATGTTCGTGACAGCTGCATAAATTAATAACAGAACATTCAGTTGAAAATGTTAAAAAAGAAAAAAGGGATAACATGATCCTACAAGTGGTTTATCCCTTTCGCACAAACTATATGCCCCATCAAATCAATCACCAAACATACTGCAACAGGAAGTAGTATTGCTTAACCAAAGAAATTAATGGCAACATTTAAGTATTGTGTTAGTCTCTCAGTAAAGTCTGTGACATGTTGCGGAGTCAAAGAACTTAATCCGTTTAATATCATGAACTGTAACCATCTATCTATAAGATGCTATATGGATGTAACACATTTAGTTTCAAAGTTTTAATGGAAGTCCTTGAATATTGAGCAACTTGCTCTTTTTGCACCATTATGCTTGACACTTGTCTTATAAAGAAATCCGAGTAAAACTGCAATTTCCTCAAACACACCAAAAACACCAAATAAGGAAAGGAGACTTTGCGTGCAGGAACGGTGCACGGGAAAAGCAGGGGCCGTTTTGTTTTGATATTGAAGAAGCTAAGTTTTCCTATATACAAAGCAATGTATTATATATCTTGTTGACACTGTTTCCAGGAATTAATCTGAGTGTTTACCAGATTTGGAGCAGCCCATCCAACAACAGCGGAGAGGATAGTCATCACCTAGACATAAAGAAGCATCCCCATTGGTAAGTAAGCTCAGATAAAGGGGGATTTGGTCAACTGAAAAACCAAGTACAAGCAGCAAAACCACACTTACGATCAAAGCACCAAGGCAACCTGACAAAACAAGCCTCCTTGGGTGACGCATTGCCAAGATCTTTTAAAACGAGCGATATTACGTCCACCAACTGAAGGAACCAAATTAGTTTTTCACTGAAAAATTCAATTATAAGAAGACGCAAGCAAAGTGTAGGTGAAGCATATACCAAGGATTACCATAAAAGTAGATGGATATACAGAACAAGCGTGGAGTCCTCCTTGACTTTTCTTTTTCCATGTTAAAACTAAAAATTGCAGAGACTCTTCGTGATTCCGGTGCTTGAACTCACTCACGCATTAAATCAAACAGCTGGTGGGCCTTGAGCTTGCTGTTTACGATTGCAGCTTCTGAATAAAATTCAAGAAGTCTCTAGGCTTTGGGAATATATGAATATCTAAATTGTTAACCAAAGCATATGCGATTAAAGAGCGAAAACCCAATTTTACAGTAACGAACGAAAATTGAAAGAAAAAGGAAATTAAGAGCCACGAAGCTTGTTCTTAAGTTTGACAAGCAACACACAAATAATTAGAACAAAGAAAGAAAGCAAACATTCAACCCACATGCACATGTATGGGCACAGACGGTCTGCTCACCATTTCATCCCGTAAATGCTTTCTATACATCTGCGATTTACCACAAAACGTTAGGAACAAAACCCGAACCCAAAAGATCTGGAACCCGAAATCCGAACCCTAGGTCACGATCTTCTCCAGTAAACCTTCAAAGCAATGCATTACACAGGAACCAAGTAGCCCACATTCTCCGAAAATGCCCGAAACATGAAAAGAAACTGCCGAAAGGGGAGATCCGAAATCGTCCTCGAGTCGGGTTAAGAACACGGAGCTGAAGAAATCGACGAAGCCTCAATTCGAAGAAAATGAGGAGTTTTCAGACGGGATAAGGAGGTCAGTCACCGGAACTATGAACGGTTTCTGGCGAAGCGAGGGAGTTTTGCGGTGGAAGGTAGAGAGAGAAGAGAGAAAAAAGATAAATAGAAAAATACAAGGGCGACTTAGAAAACCGGAAAAGAGCTAAAGAAACGTCCGAGTATAAACCAGCTGGTGGGAAACGAAGGCGGGAGGATAAAATGTTAAATTTTAAATAGCCTTATGCGACGTTTTGTTTAATAAAACATTACAGTTGCTATTTCACGACGTTTTCTTGATAAAACGTCGCAAAAAATGTTACAATTTTATGACGTTCTGCAAAACGTTGCAAAAAGTTGAAATTTTTTGTGACGTTTTTTAAACGTCATAAAATGTTTAGACATTTTGTGACGTTTTATCAAAAAAACGTTACAAATAGTATGTAATTCTTGTAATGTGGTCAGATCTGCCAAACATAAAATGTGGCACGAAGCCTTTCTTGCATGTATTAATGTTGAAGTAAAACAGGAGATTGGCATCTGTGACGCGAATAGCTACGAAGTTCCATGTTTTATGAGACGCGGGAGTAAGTTTTTGTGGCATCTTGTGAAGTGAGAAGAGCACATATTAAAGGAATAATGAATAATGATGTTGAAGAGCTGTAGAGATAGGAATAACCTAGCCATGTCAACAATTTTTTAGATGTAGGCTCCATATTTGTTAATTAGGCTTAGCAGTTGATTCCAAAGATGTAAAGAGGCTTATGATTTTTGTTAGTTGCCTTGTGATGGCAAGAAATAGTATGGTTAAAGGTAATCTCCACCTGAGTCGTTGACTAAAATATCCCACTTCAAACTAGGTGCGACCACCAAATTTTCCGATTCCCACGCACCAACAAATCAAACTCTTGACAATGTCCTCTCTTGTCTGCTGAAAGTATAAATGAGACATTAGCTAAGCAAGCATATGAGATGTTAATTATTGGCCATCACAATTGGAAGTATATGTTAAACTTGTTTACACATTTCAATGGGAAGAAATCTTTTGGCATTATCTATGAAATTAGATCGTTGGCCTTTCTTCATAGTCGACAATTCATTGAGAAGGTAAAGCTTTTTTCTTATTTTTCCTTGGACGACTAGAAATGCCATCCCTTAGCATTTTGTTTTCGAATAAATGCATGTGAACACGTTTAGGCGAAGTCAAAGTGGGGTATTGGATGGGCTCCTATGAACGTACAAAATTTAAAAAAATATAAGTGAGACTTCGACCATTTGGTTATATCATCGTCTTTTTCGATAGGTCCACCCAATGATAAGTCAACAGCATCCGCCTTCGTGAGCCCGATTCCACTTACTTCGCGCCTCTTATTTGGAATCTTTGATCGATACACAAACTCATCAAGTCGACGCCGCAAAAACAAATGCGTATTTAGAATATATTATTTTGTTTAAATTTTTCAAACTTTTGGTATTGAGAAGTGTCAATCTTGGAGAAATGTATGTATTCTCACATATTCTATTTGTTCTCATACGTACAGTTTATATACACAAAGAAGATAAAAGAATTAGCCTATAATTGTGGATCACAATAATTGCTGACCACTAATTGATACTACTCTAATCAGATAATTGATAAGAAGAACCTGAGAAACACCACGATGCTGTCATGAGTCTTAACGTTTGTTAGTATTTATACATCGTACTCATAAGTCTAATCCTACTACCTTACTGTAACACCTTTTTAACTATTATTTCCTTTTTAAGAATAAGATGACAGAAACTTGTATTTTTGCCTACATAGATTACCTGATTACTTTAATTTTGAGATTGAGATTAGAACTTGTAGGCATCCAAAGTTCTCTGTTCTAACCCAATTAATTCTCATACTATTGAATGTTAGAAATAATTAGGACTTTGATAGAGTTGGGTTGCAATTATATTGAAACTGAAAATATTGAAGATAAAATAGACACACAGATTTTACGTGAAAAACTCCCTAAATTAGAGTAAAAATCACAGACAAGCATAAAAGAATTTTACTGTTAAAAAACCAGAGAATTACAAGGAAAAAAAGTAGACCCACAAAAATATACAGAATATTTTTATCTCTCTTTTGTTTTCTCTCATCTCACGTCTCTCTTTTTCTGCTTGTTGTGTGTTTCTTCATGCTACTCTAGCCTTTTTATAGGCAGGAATGCCTTATGTGAATAGCTGACAAAATGGTAGCAATTTTGTCCTTATTAGGTGCCTACCAACTATAATTGTTGACAATTCTCCCACTTGAAGATTTAATTGATGATCAATCATATCTTCACACCATTTTTTTTACCTTGTCGCTTCATGTTGCTTACGTTTCTGTTAGGCCACATGAGAATCGACACCATATAAACTTGTCAACGTTGATTCTTTTTGTCATAAAATCTGTCAGGTTGTCCATGTTATAAATTTTCTAAATATCCATCATTCCTTCTTCCACTTTCTCATGAACGAAGTAGTATTAAACTCGAATGTGTTTTGTCTTCGAATGAAATGCTGAATTCCTTGCAAAATGCAAAACACTTTAGTTATCATAAAATAGAGTAACGTTCTCTCGTTTGCATTCGAGTTCTTCCATAATTAACTTCAACCGCACTGCTTCTTTACTGGCTTGTGTAACTGCTACATATTCTACTTCTATTGTTGACATAGCCACAACTGACTGCAGTTTTGAAACCTAATTCGCAGCCCCTCCAGCTAATGTGAACACGTATCCAGTAGTGAATTTACTTTTGTTAAGATCACTTACATAATCAGCATCAACATATCCTTTGACAGTAAAATCGGATCCTTCATAACATAATGCAACAACTGAGGTTCCCTTGATATATCTGAGAATCTTCTTAACAGTATTCCAATGCTCTCGACTAGGATTCACCATGTATCGACTAACTACTCCCACTGTATGTGCAATGTCTAGTCTTGTACAAATTATAGCGAATATTAAGCTTCCCATTGCTGATGCATACGATACTAGAGACATATCCATCCTCTCTTCATTGCTAAGACTCATACTTGAGGATAACTTGAAATCAACACGAAGAGGGGTAGAAATTGACTTACAATTTTGCATATTGAAACGTTGCAAGATCTTCTTTAAATAATTCTTCTAAGAAAGCCAAATCTTCCTATTGTTTCTGTCTTGGTGAATTTGCATCCCTAGAATCTTGTTTTCTGGTCTCAAAGTCCTTCGTTTCAAATTCCCTAGCCAATTGTGCCTTCAATTCTTTGATACGATCAATGTTGGAGCCTACAATCAACATGTCATCCATGTATAATAGCAAAACTATAAAATCATCTTTATCAAACATCTTGAAATATGTACAAGGGTCTACATTCAGTCTACTATATCCAAGGCTTATGATGAAGGAATCAAATTTCTTATACTAGCACCTCAGTGTCTGCTTTAGACCCTACAGAGATTTGTTTAACTTGTAAGCCAAGTTATCTTTTCCTTGTTCTTCAAAACCTTTTAGCTGGAGCATATAAATTTCTTCTTCAAGATCTATATGAAGAAATGCAGTTTTCACATCTAATTGCTCAAGATGTAAGTCAAATGTAGTATACATTGTCAAGACTACTCGAACTGTAGTGAGTCGAACTACATGAGAAAATATTTCATTGAAGTCAATTCCTTCCTTCTGAGCATATCTTTTTACCACCAACCTAAGACGATATCGCTCTACTTGATTATCACCACTCTGCTTGATCTTGTAAACCCATTTATTGCCAATAGGCTTTCTTTTTTGTGGTAGTGATACCAGCTTCCATGTCTTATTCTTATACAGAGCTTCAATTTCTTCCTACATTGTTGCCATCCACTGAGATGCATCTGAACTATTTGTTGCTTCTTGAAGAGTTGATGGCTCTCTGTCCTCAGTTAAAAGACAGTATGTAATATTACTCGCCATAATATAATCAGAGTTCCAGCTCGGTGCTCTTCTTGTGCAAATTGATCTCTGAGTATCTGAAACATCAGATTCAACTGGTTCTTGCTCCTCGTACTCTAGTGCAGCTTCAGAAGAATCATTTTGATCAAATTCTCTTTCCACCTGTACTGTTGTAGGCTTTAAACTCTCTTTTGAAGTGTTAACATCTACTATTTGCTCTGGATCATTATCTTCCAAGAAAATTGCATTTCTGCTGATAACAATCTTATAGGCAGTGGAATCCCACAAACGACACCTCTTTACTCCTTCAGCATATCCTAAGAAAATACATCTTATAGATTTTGGATTCAACTTCGTAGTTTTTTGGGCATTGAACTTCATAGTTTTCTGTATCTCCATCGATGTCTTCAACTCAATTGCAGTTGATGGAGCCCGATTTACCATATAACAAGCGGTATTGACTGCTTCTGCCTAGAATTTCTTGTATAAGCCCGCAGTTCTCATCATTGCTTTTGTTCTTTCCAACAGAGTTCTGTTCATCTGCTACGCCACTTCATTTTGTTAAGGAGTGTATGCCGCTATGAACTGCTTTTGATGCCTTCTTGCTTGCAGAATTCATCAAATTATTTACTAGTATATTCGCCTCCATTATCTGAGTGCAATCACTTGATCTTCTTACCAAATTTGAGTTCCACCTGTGCTTTGTAAAATTTAAAAATTGGAAACACATATGCCTTCCCCTTGATAGAAGACACCTAACATCTCCTCGAATAATCATCAGTGAATGATACAAAGAAATTTGCTCCTCCAAGGGACGTCACTAGTGTTTGCCATACATCAGAGTGAACCAATTCTAAAATTTCCTTGCTTCTGAATTTTGATGTGTTGAACTTCAGTCGACGCTGCTTACTCATAATACAATGCTCATAGAAGGGTAATGATACCTTTGTGAGACCTGAAATTAGATTCTTCTCTGCAAGTATCTTCATTCTTTGTTCAGACATATATCTAAGCTTTTTATGCCATGTCATTGCAGATTTTTCACCTGGACTTGTCATAGCAACTGATGCTTATCCTTGTTGCAAAGTTTCTCTCTTCAGCATGTACAAATTTGCAGCTATATTCTCTACTTTTCATAAATACAAGCGCTCTTTTAATCACCTTCATGATCTTATTCTGAATCTCAAATCTGAAACCGAGATCATCTAGTTACCCTACAGACATCAAATTTTTCTTCAGACCCTTCACGTGTCACACTTTTTCAATAGTCTGAGTTATCCCATCATACATCTTTAACTTGATAGTGTCGATACCAACGATCTTCAGAGCTTGATCATTACAGCTGTACACAGATCCCCCAGAAACAGATTCATACTGATGGAACCATTCTCTTCGAAAGGTCATATGAAAAGTAGCTGCTAAATTGAGAAGCCATACATCAACAAATCTTCTCTTGTCTTCAATAGTCATTGCCACTTCATAGACCATTGCACCTCAATCATCTGAAGTATTTGCTGCATTTTCTTAAAGAATAGAATCTTTCTTATTTAGATTCCAACAATCCTTCTTCAGGTGCCCTTTCTTGCCATAATTGTAGCACTTGAAATTCTTCTTACTCTTGGATTTTGATATACCATAACTATGACTCCCACTTGGGCCACGTTTCATTGTATCTTCCTCTAATTACCACCAAGGCCTCCGCTTGTTGCGAAATTGCCAACCTGTCTTCCTTATTTTTACGCCGACTCTCTTCTTCCAAAATAACAGATGCAATATTGTCGAAGATTGAAGTGTCTGCATTGCTTATTAAATTGATGACGAGTTAATCATATGAATCTGATAGACTTTTGGAGTAGAAGTTCTGCACGTTCACTTATTTTTATTATGTGCCCCAATGATGTGAGTTGGGAAAATATAACATTTAAAGTATTTAAGTGCTTTATTATTGAAGTAGATTCTGCAATACGTAAAGTTATGTAACTCCAGCTGACCGTTCACTAATGGCTGCTAGACAATTATCTTTCCTCAAGATTGCCTTTATCTTCAACTTCCGCAGTGAGAAATTGCTCCCGTTGAATTTTTCAATGTCGTACTTTGCTAACATTACTTCTACCACAACTATTTTATGAATAGTGCCTTTAACAAGATGAATAATATTCTAACTTATCTTTTGATGTGGGAGATCCACATTTAGTGGCAATCACAGAGTATACAATAAGCAAATATACGCACCCAAAGCTGGCTCTGATACCACTTATTAGGAATAATTAGGACTTGGATAGAGTTAAGTCGCAGCTATGTTGAAACTGAAAATATTAAAGATAAAATAGACACATAGATTTTACGTGAAAAATCCTAAATTAGGGTAAAAACTACAGGCAAAGATAAAAGAATTTTATTACTGAAAAAACTGGAGAATTACAATGAAAAAAGCTAAACCAACAAAAATAGGCAATATTTTTGTCTATCTTTTTTTTTCCTCTCTCTCACCTCACGTCCCTCTTTTTCTGCTTGTTGTTTGTTTCTTTGTGCTACTCTGCCTTACCACCAGAATTCTTGACATTGACTACCATTAGCACATGTTATCAAATACAATATAATATTCTTATTGGTCGATAAGAAAAAGGTTATACTATTCTTTACTTTTGTAAGAAAAATAAAATTGAATCTGAGTCAAAAGCTTAGTTCCGTGATCATGATAACATTATTGGTAGTTGCTTAATCATGAATGGTGACGATGAGTACGACGCTTAATTAACGTAAAGTCAAAGCGCCACAGTTTCTAAGTGCACACACGTTAACGCAGTTTTCAAGTACATTTATAAGGCCAAAGAGATGAAATGTGTGTGTGTATATATATGTTTAATTTTGAGTATGGCATCATAGCCCTCTTCAGAGCTGCAATAAAGTAGAGAAACCAAAGATTTTGTCTCTTTGTATTTTGTGGCTAATCTTGATAAGGTTTCTGCTTCTCAATGATTCTGTGTCTTTGCCTTTCTGCTGCTTTTACAGCTTCGCAGGCTTACTCTTTTTTATCCTGTGCTTTGTTTCGAGTAAAATCAGGCTTCTTTTTAGGATATTGGCATCGGCTCACAATCTTGAAGGCGGTAGCCATGATTCTTGCAGGTGAAGCCGGAGACTCATCCAGGCTTGAGGTATATATGATCAAACTTATCTAATCTTATAGTCCCGGGGGTCTGAAATTTATTCCTGTTAGTTGACGCGAGTAATATTGACTTGGTTCTTATGATATACAGGGCAAAACCAAAGCACTGGTGGTTTGTTGGGTGCTGGGACTTGGGTCCCTTGTGTCATGGAATAGTATGCTAACCATCGGCGATTACTACTACAACTTATTCCCAGTACGTTTATCATTGTTCTTACTGTTTAAACAAAAGCTTGTTGACCTTTATCCTTTTAGGTACATAGATGATTGGGACGTCATCTGTGTTTAATTGCTGCCTATTGAGCAGGATAAATTTAAATGTCTTTGAACTATTTCACTATAAATTGGTTGCTACAGAGCTATGTTTTGATGATTGTTTTCTTTTCTTTTTTTGAATCTTTCTGTATCAAGTAGAAATATCATCCATCAAGGGTACTTACCCTAGTTTATCAACCTTTTGCGGTGGGGACAATGGCATTACTAGCTTACAAGGAGGCAAGCCTCAATACCAGAAAGCGGAACCTGGCTGGATATACGCTCTTTTGTTTAAGTACCTTGATGCTTGTAGTTGTAAGTTTGGCTAACACAGTTGTTTTATCATTTGCTTTACTCCTGCTTGACTACAGTACAAATTGGCAACAGTTGGATCTAGCCACATCAGGAAAAGGAGGAATTGGGCCTTTTCTTGGTATATGCGTGATTGTTGCTGCTTTTGGAGTAGCCGATGCTCATGTTCAGGGGGGAATGGTTGGAGACTTGTCGTTAATGTGCCCCGAGTTCATTCAGGTGACTATATTTGTCCTTATGCATTAGCTTCGTTCCGTGTTCTGTTTGAATTGATGCTTTGTGCAGTCCTGGTAATGTTGGTGTGTTGCAGTCTTTCTTCGCTGGGTTAGCTGCATCTGGTGCCCTGACCTCTGCTTTGAGGCTTGTGACAAAAGCAGCGTTCGACAAGTCTAATAATGGCTTTCGCAAGGGAGCTAGTATGTTATCCTTTCTATCAGTGTTTCTGGACTATATAGCTCATATCTCATTATCAATTAGCGGGTAGTTCTACTCTAGTTCTTAGAGCTGAGAATCTTAATTGAGATCCAAACTCATTAATGTTTGTGGTTATTTTTCAAATAAATTCCAGGATTCCCTTGATAACTTTTACTTTTATTCTCTCTTGCAGTTTTATTTTTGTCAATCTCAACGTTTCTCGAGTTCCTGTGCGTCCTTCTATATGCAATTTACTTCCCTAAACTTCCAATAGTGAAGTTCTACCGAGCAAAAGCAGCCAAAGAAGGTTCAAAAACTGTTTCAGCCGATCTCGCAGCTGCTGGGATCCAAACATCAGGAAACCAAGAGGTAACGAATATAGTGTTTTTGGGCTTAAGAGCTGGTTCTGATGCGGGAAATATAAACTTTTGTGGAAGCATTTGCAGGGTCTAGGTGATGCCAAACAGCTCGACCGTCTGAGCAACAAACAGTTATTACTTCAAAATATAGATTATGCAATAAGCCTGTATCTGATATATGTCCTCACGTTGTCAATATTCCCCGGGTTCTTGTATGAAAACACTGGTGAACACAAGTTGGGTGGATGGTAAGTGCTCATTTAGATAGAAGAATAACTAACCTTGTTACAAAGTCAAAGAAAGGAAACGTTTCAGTTTCGTTGCCATGTTAATGGCACAGGAGAAATAAAACAAAAAGATATAAGATTGTTGTAATAAACAAGGTTGTGATCTTTCAGGTATGCTGTTGTTCTCATTGCAATGTACAATGTGTGGGATCTTATATCAAGGTACGTTCCCGTTGCAGAACGAGTGAAATTGAAGTCCAGAAAAGGACTCATAATTGCAACTCTCTCTCGTTTTCTTCTCGTTCCTGCATTCTACTTTACAGCAAAATACGGCGATCAGGGATGGATGCTCATGCTTACGTCATTTCTGGGACTAACAAACGGTTATCTCACAGTGTGTATAATGACGGAGGCACCGAAAGGTTACAAGGTCAGTTGGTAAATAAATTGCGTGATTGCAGAATGATTGTGGTTTCTCAGGAAGATTAACTCAGCTCTTTTTCGGGTTTTCTAGGGTCCTGAACAAAATGCTCTGGGGAATTTGCTTGTGCTGTTCTTATTAGCAGGCATATTTTCAGGAGTTGCTCTTGATTGGCTGTGGCTTATTGGGAAACCTTTCTTCTGAAATGTTAAGTATGTTGGTGTAATTGGTTTACTCAGAATCATTTGACTACATTGATCACATCAATCAGGTGAGAATTTAAGACATTCATCTAATTGAAACAGCAACATCTTTACCCTCAGGAGTTATTGTTTGATATGTGAAGTGGGATGACCTCATGCTTAGAAAGAAAATTTCGATTTCATACTTGATACAGAGCCTTCCAGTTCCAATAATCATAATACGACTACTAAGAAATTCCTTCGACATTGTTGCTACTCCAACAATATTTTAAAACAAGAGTTGTATATTATTGATTAAGTTCTGCTTCAGATTAGTTGTTATTATATCTTCCTACATTTTTTAGTGACTTGAGATATTTTCCAGTCTATCCAGCCAATTGTCAAAAGTTTAGGGAGATATCTTTTTTAATTAGTTTGCCAGATTTAAGGAAGAAACCTAATCCTTCACTGGAACATGATTTTAATAGTACTGGTAAACCAGTATGTCAATATCGAGGTAAAAAAAAACAATAATTTTCAGAGATCGGATCTCAGGCATTGGACAACCTAAACTTCATTCATTCAACGCTTCTGGCCGAAATTATCTATCAATAGGGAGGGAATTCTTTTCTGACACAAGGAACACGACACAGACCTACCACGACCAGCTAAGTGGAAATATGTCATTCTTGGAGCAAATCTATCCCTCCGGAACTAACTGAGCTACGCCCTACGGGCAGAAAATATGTCATTCTTATGTTCATACGAGTGTATCTAAAAACTTCAATGGGGTCCTGAACTTGGTAACTGAGCTACGCTCCGGAAACTTCAATGGGGTCCTTTTAAACTGAGCTACGCTCCGGAAATATGTCATTCTTATGTTCATACGAGTGTATCTAAAAACTTCAATGGGGTCCTGAACTTGGTAACAGATTGTTTATTTCTATATCTCTATTCCCGCTCTTTTCCAAGTCCTTTCATCCGTCCATAAAGAGCTTGGTTCAGAGCGATGGATGGATGAAAGAGCTTGGATCAGAGCGAAACAAAATAGAGGAACAGACGACGTGAACGCCACCTAATTGAAAATTCTACAGTATCATATAAAAGCATCACGTAATGGTCCTTTTAAAGAAATTATTCTTGGATGTTTACGGTGTTCCACTTCCAATGCTCATTAGTGACACGTCAACTTGAACAGAAACTCCATTTGTTCGTTCTCTTAGCATCCCAAATAATGGAGTGCGCATTTTCTTTCGGATTTGGGCATGAAAACCAATCTAATTAGCAAGGAAAGGTACAAACATATATAACAATCAATAACGAGGTCGGCGTCACATCGTCCCTAAAGAAAAAGAGGAGAATTTTGCCCTGAAATTGACCTCCTTTTTGTTTCTTGTACTTGCCAGGCTAAGTTTATTCTTCTTTTTTTTGGGGGGGGGGGGGGGGGGGGGGTTAGGGCACAGT
>JAOTBA010000002.1:27610531-27624768 GCA_025629845.1 Erythroxylum squamatum | reverse complement strand
CCAGGACTCTCACGTGAAGCAATCGATTCATGGATCCAAACGGCAATGTGCAGTTCAGCCAGAATCCGGCAGAACCACACTATATAATAGTTGTGTTTTCGATTCATTTGTGTAGTTTTGACTCATTAAAGATAACATAACATAGGTTAAATGACCCAAGCTTGTTTGGTTATTGCCTATATTATTTGTTTGTTTTCTTAGTTTATATTGCAACCGCCCTATTAAATTTAGAGAGCTTATTTTGAGTTGTTCGATAGCCAGATTTAGTGAAAGAGCTTATTTCGATTAAACAAAACCTAAGGAAAAATCGGAGTTAGCAGAACTTATTGTTAACCTACGATTTATAGTTTCTAAGAGATGTGTGAAATCAAGAAGACGATGAAGTATGTTTATTTCTGTGTAGGCTAAGATTGATCAAAGAACTAGATTCCAAACTCATTCATCAATTTTTCTCACTTTTATGCTTTTAATTTGATTTTTTATTATTTCAATTTTACTTTGTTCTCTTACTGATTCCAACCAAGCCCCCTATCTTAAACGCCAATTCTTTTCATTACAAAAGCTACACATATACTCTTTGTTGATACAATACCTAGTCACCACTACTATAAATTTAGTTATACATAGATTTTATTTTTGGTGTATTCGACGATCATCGACCTATAATAGGGAGGCCCAATAAGGTTACTATAAATAACTATCAAAGTCTCTTGTTGTTTGCTTGAGTAAGTTCATGGACATTTAGTTTCTCTAACTCATTAAAAGACTAATGCATTAAGAAAGATGTAGAAATACATTAAGGGCAGAAAGATATATAATTTTTATAAAGATTAATCAAAAGTCTTTGGAGTTTGTTCATAAGATGAGGAACTTATTCAAGCAGTTCAATAGCTTATTCATCGTTCAATAGATAACAAATAAGTATATTTCTGCATTTTCTCAATTAATATAAGTTCAAGTTGTTCTTGAGTCCATAATTAAAAACATTTTTAAGATGTACCAAAAGAAGGCTGTCATTGTTTTTGTTTAGTTAATAAGCATGCCACTTGAGATTAAATGTAAGGTACGGTGTAATGTTAACAAAGTCGTTTCAGTGAAATTCTGGGGCCTTACGATATATATATATATATATATTATATAATATGTACTAATCGCAATATACATCCTTTTCTACTAGAGCGGAAGCTGTTTATATATTGTGTAAAAGCTTCTTGTCTCAAACACGAAACCTAGGAAGTCCTATTTTGTAACCGAAGTTTTTAACATCTTCCTGAACTTGTTCTCTGTATTCCCTAAAGCTAAACTTCTTATAAACTGAAGACTCACACCCGCTCTCTATCTCTGTATCACACGACGGGCAGAAGAAGTATGCCGTTGAAAATCTCTCCACTAGCGGGTTGGTCACCACCCTGTGTCCTACACTCTTATACACGTCGTTGCTCCACGCCTGAAGTTTTTAAATAGGATTACTAGTCATGACACAACACCATCATTAAAGTAGACAAATCCATAACATACATATCCACTTTAACATAGTTTTTCAGGGGAATTGTGTCCAAGATATATGCTTTAGTCCATATTTTAATAAAAGGATAGTAGCTTTCGTTGTACGAGCAAGTCTAGTGAACATTAATTGAGACCATAAAGGACGCATAAGCTAATAACAAGTCTAATAAACGTGCCTGGAATAAGTCGCCGATGTTGATGATAAGAGCTTCAGAATTCGGTTTAACAGCAAACCATCGTCCGTTCTTCACTAATTGCAACCCACCAACTTGATCTTGATGCAAAATAGTGAGGAAGTCACTATCAGTGTGAGGCATGAGTCCAAATACTTGTGAAGGAACAGGGCACGGTGGATATCTGTTGAGTCGAAGGTAGCAAGTGCTTGGCAAGCAATTTTCTCTGAAGAAACTCGATTTCCTGCCCAATTTCTCCATCAATATCTCAGCTAAATTTTGTGCTAGATTGGCAACTATTGTAGCAAATTGTTCCATCGATGAACTGCATATAATTTTCAACAAAAAGAGAAAAGCAACAGATTTAGGCATTGATTCTCACGATCGCTTACTATCATAATTCAAAAATTAGAATCAACCAACAAGATGTGCTGATGAAATATCGAGTTTATATCTTATTAGCCCGATAAAGTGCATGCTTCTTGTATGTCATGTTTTCAAATGTAAAATAAATAGTCACTCAAATTCAGATTCTTACTTTTATGTCATCTAAACCAAATTAATTATACTTGATTGAGTACAAATAATCATAGTTATTATGAAATACAAAAAGGTCCTATATATAAAATGTTCAATTAACTTCTTAACATTTTAAAGTGTTTTATTAAATAAAAGTTTAAGATTAAATTATTTTAAAATATCTTTTTTTAAAAAGTTACTTGAGTAGTCCAAAACATAATTAAAAAGGCTATGTTAGCGTTTCAAATGGATAAAAGTTTTACACCCACCCAATGGGAGACGGTCAAAACAAGTATGGTATTGAGAAGAAAAGATGATGAAATCTTCTGTTCAATATTATGGTGTCTTATTCTAACACATTAATCTCAGCCATTTATTTATGCGGGTCTCGAGATTCACACGAGACTCGCATAAATAAATGATTAAAATTTATAAGACAGAATAAGACACCATAATATTAGATAGAAGATCCGAACCCGAAAAAAAGGAACCCAGATTGGCTTCGGAGGCCTTGTGAGCAGACTGGGTTTGTCTGGCGTCCAGCTCATAAAACTGGTGACACTGGTTCACGTGATTAAAATGTGGCGCTGGCGCATCACACTCCCTTCTCTGGCTTCTCTGGATTGAGCGTACCCAACCAGACTATGCCAGTACATGTTACATGCATGCAAGTGAAGGGTACGTTTATTGATGTGATATTTTCAAGAGATGAGATGCTTTCTACACCCGGTTCTGTTTCTGATCCATTTATACTTACCAAATAAGACGGACATAGAATAACATAATTAGATAGATGATCTGCACTGGGTAATTTATAAGTTATCTGTCTTATAAGCAATCCTGAATAATGTCTCTCTCTTATAAGAAAGTTTTTCTTTTCTCCAAGAGAACTAACTATTTTACTGGTTTCTTCAAAAAATAAGACCCAACCTAATTAGATTTGGAGGTTAGAACTTGTTCTAATTGTTACTTAATTAGTTATAACCACGTCCACCTATACATAAGGCTTTATATCGATGCATTGAAGAAGTTATAGTCACTTCCATGCGTTTGAATATATACATGTGATAATCAGCCCGCAATGAGCAATCATCTAAAACTTACCATTGGGTTCAAAGTTTTATTACCTCCTATTTCCTCTTTTTGGCATGTTTAACTCTGCCTAATTTTTCTAGTCCACATTAATGACAAACATATCAAGCATAACGAAAATAAATGTTACCTGAGACTATTGGAATTATTGGAAGCAGATATATCTGTCATGGGAATATGGAAAGCTTCAGACCAAGAAAACTGCCTGAGACAAGTGGCCGTGGGCGTCCCCCAACGATAAGTACCAGCTGAGAAACTCAGCGACTCTTCCCTGCTTTTCCTATAAAAAGGCTGTTTAAACACCTTCGCTTGCTCTCTCCTCACTTTCTCCAGAATCTCACTTGAAATCCCATGATTTACCACCTGAAAGAAACCCCACTCCTGCGAAGCCCTAGCTATTTCTAGCTTGCACTTCTCTCTTTGTTCAAGTTCCTCCAAACTCAAACGACCAAGATCAATCAGTGGCAGCTCGCATTCCTCGACAACGCCTAGCTTATTGACACTGCTCATCCCAAGCTGGTTATCAGGTTCTCTGAGGGTTTTACCCAAAAGTTTCTTGTAAGTTTCGTTGAAAGGTGGGTCGGTGCTGTCCATGCTCATCAGAGGCTGAAAGTTGATGATGATCAAGAACAGGCGTATTAGAGCTTGGACAAGAAAACTGAAGGGCCAAAATAATACACAAGTAAAAGATTTTGAGACAGTGAGAGACGGAGAATTTGACGGACAGGGGTACGAGAGGGACTCAAGACGAACTAGTTATAATTAACAAGTTATAATTTTTAATCTTTTCTTTCCTATTTCTGCTTTTGTTTTTACTTTCTTTATGTCGATGAAACGCTTATGGTCTTCTGTCTCACAGGATTTGGACTTTGTAGACAAAACTTGATTAGATGTCTGTTGGTCTAGAACTACACGATCACTCCCCCATTTTTGCATGATTCTGATTTCTTTTTTAACTTGTTTACCACATGAATATAAGGTCTTTACAAGACACAGAATTTAGAGCATGTGAAGAAGTTTTAACGCGTTATTTAAATTATTTTACGGACTGGGGTGGGAAAAAGAAATATTTATTTTAGTAAGACCTAATATTGTTAATACAGTACTATTCATATAAGCAATCGCCCACGTACACCTGTACTGGCCATATTAGATACTACAGTCCAATGAGAGATAACAAAATTAAAGCTTTTTATTTTTTTAATCTAATGTTCAATTCAATAATTGACCTTTTAAAATCTTAAGATTTTAGTTTAAAATAGTAATTCTGTTAGTATTAATTTATTGGTTTATTGTTCATCATATGTAGATGTTTATTTGAAAAAATAATAATCATAACTAAATTAAAATAAAGATATAACTTTTTCAAGTAATACTTAAATATTATAAAAAATAAAGATTTGATTTCTCATATCACTAAATTAATAACGGAACTAATGTTTTGAGCTAAAAGTATTGAGATTTTAAAATATTAGTCACTCAATTAAAATTTTTGAAAATTTTAGTATTGAATTGAATTTTTTTAAAAAATTTACACACTCCTTTTAATTTTATAGGAGTCACTTGGTTGTTAATGTTTTTGTTATCCATCAAATAAAACTGTATATGGTATACGACTTTCTACTCCAGTAATTTCCTCCGTATTCTTCTTTTTGTTTCTCTTACATTTTGTTTTTCTGTGTACGTGGCACAGATGCATGTTCTATGATTAAACTATACTGAAATATATTTTTTAATGATTAATTAAAATTTTGTTTAAAATCTTTTAAATTTAAGAGATAAATTTTTTAATTAAGTGATCAAATATTTAAAATTAAATAATTCAATTTTAATGATATAACTAATGAATCACGTAATATTTGAAAAGGTTTTATAATTTTTCATCTTTCTAAGTATGATGTTTAACCTCCAACATCAAATTAATACATTAATGACTATGTATTCAAAGTACAGTCACTTTTGACGCTCAAATATTATATAAGAAGATTTCACATAATCTCTTATAAATGTAAAGTTTTACGTATTTCGTTAGTGTTACTGATAAAGTATAAATGAAGATAATTTTTTTATATTGAGTTGTGTAATTTTAAGAAGTTTAAAAAATTTTAAAAATTCAATACTAAATTAAATTTTTAAAAAAAGTTTGACAACACAAAGCTTAAATATTCTATGCCGTATATATACGGTGAAAAGAAGTTTTTACCATATCCATTTGATGCAGGCACCTAAAATCTCACCAATCTGTTTCCTTCAATTGTCTGCACACGTAACATACATGAAAAGAAGGCTTTTCCTAGGGCATCCGTTTCATATAGATACCGAAGTATCAAACAGTCAAATAGTTATGTATTGGAATTAGTTTCGAAAATAGTTGTTAGTATAAAAATAATGCAATACATTACCATTTCATCAGTTTCATAATGGGGTGCCACGAAAATTTAACTATATGAATTTTAATATGTTTTAATTTTCTTTCAAATTTATTATTTAAAATAAATTTCAATGTACAATTTATAACTTAATAAAATTGACATTCAATGCTAATTGATTATTATTGTCAAAATTTTACGCTTTGTAACTTTTAATTATCCCCTAAGTGGAATTATTAGCATATAGTGTTCACTTAAAGTTGCTATAAACATTTAAAAGACGTTATATAATTTTTCAATTTTGCATTATGATCATTAATAATCTATCACTATCTGACTAATGAAATGAAACATGCTC
Organism: Erythroxylum squamatum; assembly: GCA_025629845.1. Classification (NCBI taxonomy): domain Eukaryota; kingdom Viridiplantae; phylum Streptophyta; class Magnoliopsida; order Malpighiales; family Erythroxylaceae; genus Erythroxylum; species Erythroxylum squamatum. The sequence continues at coordinate 27,618,751 of JAOTBA010000002.1, read as the reverse complement.
CATTCATGATAGAATGTGTTAGCTAAACAGGTTTTTGTTTTTATTTAAAAAATTAAAATTAAAATTAAAAATTACAATAAAAAAACAGAAGTAGAACCAAACACCGAATAGGTCAGTTTTAATTTGTTGTCTTAGCAACTGTCAGGCATATACAAGGCAGAGGCTATCTTAATGCATTTTTTCAAAAAATTAAATGCAAAAGCAGAAAGTTGTATATGTCCTGTTGGTCAACCATTACCCTCTATTTGACTAAAATATAGTAATCAACATTATATACAATTAGCCGTGAAATTTAAACGTCTTGTACAATAAAACTCTTTAAATGAGTGTCAACTGACTAGTGGTTTATATGCCACTTAATAATTAAACAATAGTAGATAAAATCTTGGTAAACATCATTTTTATTTCTTTCTTTTTTATACTAAATTTATACTGAAGAGAAATGTAGACTGTAAGTGTGAACCAGATGAATATAAGCTACAGTTTATCTTGGCTAACGTCATGTGTCTGGAAAGAGCTTTGGCCACTCTATGCATATTGAAACCCCCACACACATCCTTGTTGTATTGTGTGTGAACATCTCTAAAATATTCCGTTGCATTAGGTATTTGAGCTGGATGTTGTTGTTATTTCAGAGAAGAAATTATTATGAACGGCATGATTAACAGTACTCCAAATTCAAGATTCTTCTTTAAACATCGAAATGTTGATGGAGATTAGTATTAAAATATTATCTATTACGCAATTTTTTTTTTCTTATTTTCCAATCATACCAACCAAGGAAAAAAAAACTCAAATTTTGTGCATAACCATAATAATTGAAACCACAAGGGGTTATATTTGACTCCCTTACCGGATAAAATTTTCTCCATGCAATTATTAGACTCCACCATTTTGGGGCTTCCCTGGAGCAAACCTGGACTTGAACCTTTCTGCAATACCAACATACTAATCTGTTACTAACAATGTTATATAGCTCGCTGTAGAAAAACGAGGTAAATTAGAAAGCCAAGTTAATTTCAGCAAGTGATGGTTGAACCCCAAGAATATACAGAACAAGTTTTAAGTAATAAAGTGTGAAACAGCTTAAAAACTAGCCGACTGCATCTAGGAGTAATGCAATTAGTTGCACGGCAATACACGGAAATGTCAATTTCTACCAGTCGTTCTCAAGTAACAAAGAAGAGAACGATCGAGGCGACATTCATCTTCTCTACGTTGAAGAGAAAAACAAATGAATTAAAGCAGCGGAAAAAAATTAAGAAGAATACAGGAAAGAAAAGGAATCATGCACATCAAATGTAGTGTATAGAATTAATGAAAGCAACAAAAAAGATTTAAGACAAGAATACAGGAAAGAAAAGTGAATCATGCATATCAAATGTAGTATATAGAACGAAAAGCGACTGTCCCAAAAGTTTTCAAGAGTTTCAGGCAAGCGGTTGTACTTTGTAATGAAGTAAATACGTATCAAGTGTGAAACAAAAGGATGGGAATAGACATGATATGGAAGACAGTGAAGAACTTGCCAGGGAGGGACACTCACTTGTGTGTGTCTGTGCAAAAGGGAGGGAGGGAAATAGAGTTGTCTGTGTAGTCTAAAAAGATGGAACTGAGAGAGATACTTTACAGTAGAAGAAAAGACCACCAATAATTAATTAGTTATCCAATTGCGTGATATGGAATAAACTTTGAACCTTTCCTTTTTGGTCTAAGAATCATAGCAATTAATAACATCTGTGATATGCTTGTGAACAGAAGATAACGATGAATCTCCAGCTCCTGACTCCTAATTACAATAAAGAATGATCACGCATCTAAAAGTTGTATTTGTTGGTGATGCGAAAATAGTATTGATATCTAATCAATAATCACTATACTAATTTGCAGCACATAGGAAAGGATAAGTTTTCCCTTTTATGGTGGCTTGGAAGAATGAGAACCAAATGATAATTTCTTTTTGAGAGTGAGTATTGCAATGGAAAAAATGAAGGAGACATGATTCAATCTACACCAATAGACTTAGCGTATTAGGAAACGTTTGAACCTGAGCGTTTTTTGTCTCTATCTTTCAATTTCTGTCCACACCACACCGTGTCTAAAACAAGGCCCCCGTCTACTAAGGGACCCAACTGCAGCATAACTACTGTTTAGGTACTGTTGAGACCATTTGGGAACATACGTGGATGCAGCTAGAATCACATGCATGTTAAATGTGCAGGCCAAGATTTGGATCCTAGTCACTATACTTTATGTAGGAAGGAATAGTAGTAAAATTATTCATTATAAATTTTATAATATTACGTGTTAAAATACAACATATTATTGTTGTAACACTACCCTGCTCAATAATTACTCCTCTTGCTAGGAGCCGACGAATCAAGTTGATACATGTGCAGTCCTTTTTAGTGAAAGGAGATGAGGATTTATGCCCTGGGCTTTTAGGACAAAATATCCTGGTTGTATTATATAGCATTTCTGTTATATATGCCCGTCGTTATTCACTTTTCTAGGACACCATTAATCCATGTGCTTCGAATGTTAAAATCAACACCAACGTGCGGAGCTCTCTCTTAACTAGAGATCTATTTTAATTGCTTCTGTTACTCTGCCCGTGCCATTCTGTATGAACCACGACGTTCTTACGCATATGGAGCCCTTCGAGACTCCAAAGAACTTGGAGAGTGGACACCATGCATCATCCTCATGCAACTTCAAAGTCTCAAATTGTGCAATTTAATTAGCAGGTGAGTGATACAATTTGAACATTACAATGCCATCCGTAGGTAGCTTATTTTGGGATATGGCCCCTAAATTTAATACTGAAAACATTTGATTGATTGACACATTTGAGCATAAACGCAACTTTTTAGCTGTAACGGGCCAATTGTTGAGCTGTCTAAGTCACACACTTGACTTGGTTGCACTGTTACAACTTACAAACCAAATGACCTCTCCAACTGAGCATTAAAATAAGGTATTCCTTCTTGTTTTTATTTCTTAATTTTTTTTATTTTACCGATTAATTGCTAACTTTAAGAATAATTATATACTTATTTTTAATGATAATAAAATATTAAATATACTTTGGATATAAATTAAGTTTAATTTCTTATGCATTTATTAATAAAATAACTATTAAAATAAGTAACAAAATTTTAAATTTTATATGTAAACTAGTATTTTTACTGAAATATATTTTTATTTTTAAATTTTGGAATTTATATATTTTACGATATTTAAAATAAAATAGATTAAATAATTATTAAATTTTAAATACTATTAACTATAAATGAACTAAAATAAAATGAATAATTGTATTTTATTAGTCATAAATATTATTAACAATTAATTTTAAATAATAATAAATATTTATTTAATGAGTAAAGAAATTAAATTATGAGAAAAATGAAAATAGAAATACAAATTATTTTATAAGTTATAAAATAAGATAGAAATAAATTAAAAATAAACTAAATAAATTTTAAATTGAAAATACAGAAGAGAAATTCAAGATGATCTAAGCTTCTCTCTAGCTATTTAAATAATGCCAGCTCACTTTGCTCCGGCATCTAGAAGGTCGATGGTGGAGACGGAGCCCGATTGCCGACGTCCTGATCTTAAGGTATAATTTGTTGCTACGGCATTTTTATTCACACTCCTCTTATTTTCAAGTGGATGTTTGATGACTGGCTTTGGGGTCAAATGTGTGCGGTGGGTTGCCCTCAGCGAGTCATATCGTTTGTTTGAGATTATTGATTGTGGGGAGTCTTCCCAATGGTTGATATTCACAATTTTTATTACTTTTTATCTTTTTATCATGTTCAATCATTACAGGTATTCAGATCAGCTATTTTTGCTACTTTGTACTTATTATATTTTATGAACATCTATCTAATTTTTATAAATTATATTTATTAAATAAATAAATATTTATAAAATAAAATAAGATAGGCATTAAATAACTCAAAAAATTCGGCTGGCCATCTTAAGCTTTATAAAGCTTATGTGATGACACGTGGCGTCGGCCAACCCCATCCCAAAACCTAGCTATAGAGATCATGTGGGTTGCTGGGTGTTCGCTTCCTTGTTGCTCCAAGTGATCGGTGATAGTACTTGATTTTTTTGCTATTGTCATGCTCATTGCATTGGTCCCGTTAACGTTGATACTGAAGCAGGTGGCAAGCCCTACACATACCTGATCTTCGTCAGATGAAAATTGCCACCCTAAGAGTAACTTTAGACCTGCAATCACGAGCTACAACTTGGGAGAAATCTGAAGATAAGAGGTTGGAAGAAGACGGAGCTGTAAGTTAAGATGGCTGAAAAGAAGGGTTGCAGAATACAGGTTGGTTTCAGAAATCCCACATCTAAGCAATTTTCTGCTCTACATGACTTCTCTTTTGCTATACTGGAAATTAATTATTAACCTGCTGCCTTGACGCTTGACAGCTACAAGTTGTTTCAGTGCTCGTGATGGAATAGTGCATTTCCAGAAAAATGAAGGAAACAGAGAATTAATGTAGAACCAAACCTTTTATAATTAGTTGTACTAACTATTCGCTTCTTGATAATTATAGTTAATACATTAACAAAGTTCATCCTTGAACAATTTGATTCTATACGAATGGAGATCTAGTTAGCTACGTCTCTAAGACTATGCAAGGATGTAAAACCAAAGAAAGGGACAGAAAAGAAATTAAATGATGAGGCACATATTGGGAGCACATCACAAGGAAAGCAGCTGTTGACAGAGACAAAAGTTGGAGATAAATTGAAAACCACTTAAAGAAGTAAAGGATTCTCCATCATTAAGCCCAAGTATGTGGTTGAAAACCTCTAAGTTGACATTGATGCGAAGAATAATGGTCTTTTCCTATTTTTTTGTCACAATAGTTAGTATGTTCGAGTAATTGCTCAAAAATATCTTCCACAACAACTTGAAAAATCTTCCCTTTAGACTTCAATATCTGGACCGCTGGTTCAGGTTCAATAAATCATGTGGCCTGCAGCTTCAGAGAGAGCAAGCTTCAAGTGTAATATTGGGTTTAATCTTTTCTGAGCTAATCGTATGGAATCCAACACGTCCTGCTCTCGCTCCATGTAAACAATGCATCCAACAAACAGTATACTGCTTAGATCAATAAGAGTTTTCGATCCCCATCTCTCCAAAAGAATCGCTGGATTGGTGAATCAGGCTATGTGGAATTTGTTTTAGATGCTCGTTCAATATGAATGGTACGGACGGAAGAACTGATTTTTTAAGGGTAACAGTTTTTATGGGTGCTCACACTTTATCACTTTGTTTAAATGTATGAGTAAACAAATTACTAAACGAGTGGTTCATTCCAATTCGTGTGCCAATTAAGTTAAATGCCAGCGTTAACTAATTATTATTTAGTTATATTTAAAATTATTATTTTGATAGATAATAATATTCTCTTTTATTTTATAACTAATTAATTATTATTACCATAAACAAAGATGATTTCTTTGATAAAAACGCATGTATTATTATTTTAAAAATATTTTGAGTTAAAAATATCGTTTCTTTTTAAAATGATATTTTATACTTGATTAATTAAAATTATTCTTGTAATGCAAACATGTGATAAAAAATATTTTGGTGTGAAAATGTATGTCTAATAAAAATATAACGTAGATATATATCATGTATATATATTTTTGTCATCAATTAATTACACATACTTTAAAAAAATTAAAACTAATACAATATCAAGTGCATAAAAATATAGTCCAACTAAATAAATCCCAATTAAAATTATTTATAATTAATCTTTTGTATGGTAGTTGTCTTTCAGACAGTATTTTGGTAAAGAAAAAGGAAATATATAGATTTGAACCTAAGAATTTTGGTCGTTACTTTTCAAGTTAAAGGATTTTGGTTTCTACTACTTTATTACCCTTATCAATTAAGCTTTAATTGATAAGTGTCTAATGGAACTTTAACACTTTTGGGATTTCTCCCCGTGGGACCCTCTCAGATAGTGATCGAGGACCCTCTAGGAGTCCTGAGGGCTTCCGGCCACACTAACCGGGAGGAATCAACATCTACTATCAAGAAGAGGAGTTCCTAACCATAGCTTAATCGCTAGGAAAGGTTAGATTTCGAGGTTCATCCCCAACTTAGGGTACTGCTAAGAAGGGGAAGGAGAAGGCAACCAATACAAAAGGAAGTGTCGAGACTTTGTAAGATAAATCATAGGTAAGAGGGTAGCTCCCACTCCTCCTAGAGGTAATCTGTCTTTTAAATAAAACTCAATGATTAATGTAGTTGTATCACCTTTGATAGAAATACTACAAGTAGGTTCTCAGCATAGGCATTAACTCAATTGGATATTTTCAGGGGAAGAGGCCCTTATTTCCCTAAGTCCACTATTAGGCTACAAGCAAATGGGGGGAAAAGAGACTCGACAAAACGCTCTTTATCGAGCAAGATGTCTTCATATTCCAATTCACCAAGGACATTGAGTTGATAGAAAGTCTAGAGCAAGGGTCATGCCATGTAAGAGGGCTACCAATGTTCCTATACAGATGGAGGCCTAGAGTGGATCTTGACAAAGGAAAAGTGGAGGCAATCCTTCTACGGATCAATATCCGTAGTATCCCTTTGGAATATTGGATAATTTTAAGCTATTTGACCAGTTCTTTGGGCAGACGATTATGTTTGGATTCACAAACCGCTGGGATGGATAGGTTATGATATACCATAATATATGTGCAAGTAGACAGAGGGGTTGAGTTACCTTAAAGAGAGGGGTTGAGTTACCTAATGCAATGTCGCTTATGAAAGTTGATAAACAGAAAATAAATAACACTCATTAAGAATTTCGCTGAAATGCAAAGTATAGGAAGGCTTATTAGTACGCAAACTTATCCTATTAGGTAGAGGATTATGAAAGTTACTGCAGCTAGGTAACTGAACAAAAATGAAATTCCTCTATCATACACTTGGAAGCTTGTATCCCAGAATAATGTGTGGCAACCAACAGGAAATATGTTTGCTATTTGGAATTATAATGAACTGTTGAATATCTCTGAAGCTGCTATTGTTTGTAACTAGGACAGGTAAGAGTCCCAATAAACCAATAGTTTATTAAATTAAAGGTGAAACCTCCTGAACCAAAACCATGACTTTTCGAGCATCCCAGAACCTATATACATTCTAGTCAGAGCGGACTGAGTGTATTCATCGATCTTAAGACCTTTCATATCCATTTCCAATAAAAGTGCCTCAGCTTGACTAACTTTTTGCCTTATGGAGAATGCGTATAAAAGAGTCTTGTAACTCACAAAGTTTGGCTCTAACTGAGCCTCTCCTTCATCCTTTTACAATAGAACTCAGCCATGTCAATATCATCATGCTTGGCATGTCGGGAAATTAGGATGTTATAAGTTCTTGTGTCTAGTGGGCATCTAAGTTTCTCCACTGTTTGCATTAAACAAGATACTTCATCCATGGTTACCACAAATGTGAATCATTGTATTGAAAGTCACTGTGGTTGGAACAATGCCTTCTCTAAGCAACTGTCCAAAGGTCTCGGACGTTTTTTCAAGTTGGCCAGCCTTTCCATATGTATCTATCAACGTATTGTATGCGTGCGAGCTCAAAGATACATTCATTTGAGCATATTCCTCTCTTTTAGATATAGTTATTCAAGTTCCTTCATGCTTAGAATGTTCATGCAACGACCATCTCTTGAGGAACTCCTAAGCTTTTTGTAACTCCCCCGCTTTCTTATACATTTGAACAACAGTCCCCATTGTTACCCTATCAAGTTCCATTCCTTGCCTCTTTATCATCTGAGAGTCCAGATCCTCTGTCCAATATTATGGTGTCTTATTCTGTCTAATAAATCTCAGCCATTTATTTGTGTGGGTCCTGTGTAGGTCTCGCGTGGGTCCCGCAAAATAAATGGTTGAGATTCCTTAAGACAGAATAAGACAGAGTAATATTGGACAGATGATCTGGCCTCATCATCTGAAGCCAACGAGCTACCTCCCTTCCAAATGCCGTGTTTAAACAAAAATGAGTCCACTTTCATTTAAACCCATAATCAAAATCAGAGCCGGCGGGGCACCTGCTGATTGAACCCAAATTTATCATATAATTTGGCTACATTTTTATAGTTTTTAATGTACTTTTTGACTCTTAATTCGTGATTTTGTGCTTAAATTAGTCCCTTGCGGTGAGCTTAT
>JAOTBA010000002.1:27577117-27588781 GCA_025629845.1 Erythroxylum squamatum | reverse complement strand
TCAAGGCATCTGGTGACAACCTTAGATGAACAGTGCCTATTCCATCTACTTAATCGCCAACCTGTTGATTTACCATTCCTTATTTTCCACTATATGGTAAAGACGAAGAAAGACTTGAACAGTCACCTATATGGAATGTTGCTGACAAGGATATTCAGAGATTCTGGAGTTCTTCTGGACAGAGGAAACAGAATGAAGCTGAATATCAAGAGCGTTATCAATTCCACAACGATTGGTAAAATGGGCTTGAAGAATCTGGAGAAAGAAGAAGCAGATTCTAAGACAATAGCAAGGATGGAGGGGAAGCGTGCCAAGAAGGGAACTCCCACGACAAAATCAAAGTCTCAATCCAGTGTGAAAATGCCTACGATTGAAGAAACGAAATCGTCAGACAAAGCGACGAATGTTAAGGCGATTTCTCACAGAGAAGGAAGCCAAGTGCGGTATATAGAGAAGTTATCCTTGAAGAGAAAGGGGGAGACACTTCTGTCTGACATACCAAAGCAAGCGAAAAGGTCACCCAAAGTACGAACCCTGCGTCAGCAAGAGGAGAAGAAAACCAAAGAGTTGAACCATGGAGAAGACTCTAAGACAAGAGCACCTCAGGCTACAAGGTCCTTAGTCTCAATTCTAAAGGAAGATACAGCCAAAATGGCTAGAGAGATTGAGATTAAGAGAAAATTGGAGTTTGAGAAGAAGAAACCGCAATCTCAACAGACTCCTAGACTGATTGAACAAGGAAACAAAAAGCAAAAAATCAGTCAAAGGAAGAGCACTCCTACTGTTGTTCAGAAGAAGAAGACAGTAGAACGCAGTCCATAACAGGTCAAGACCTCTCAGCCCTTGCGAAAAGAGGATTTGAGAATCAAGGTTATTGAGAAAGTTCAACCTGTAAGGAGTAGCACCTTGATAATCATTAAAGACACCCCAATAAGCTCAGTCAAGGCACAGTTACAACCAATCTTGGTGAATAGTAGTACGATGCATCTGCTCACTGACGATGAGATAAGTATGTTTTTTTGAGGGATCAAGGAACAAAACCATATCCTACGCAGATGTCAAGGGAAAAGTATACTATGTTTCCAATAACACCGAGAACTGTGATCAAGGTTGTGCCTGACTTTCAACCAAAGCCTTACATTGTTCGCAATGAAAATAAGGGGAAGAAGAAACTGTACCCTGAAGGGTTATCAAATGATTTGACAGATGATCAAATTGAAGCTGAAGTGAGGGACATAAATGAGCTTGTTATGCAGTCCAGATGAAGGGAACTTATGTCACCGACTACATCTCGAAAGCTTTAGGAAGCAACTGTGGTCGGCGTACCACTAAAGACTCTTCTCAGGTAGTTGGAAGAATTACAGAAGGTCAGTATAGATCCGTGAGGATTAGAGACATCAGTTACTCAATCGAGACTCTTGTGCACATGATTATGCACATTAGGCCACTAAGTACTGTGTCTTCACTCGGAGATGTGCTACAACTATTTGAAAGAAAAACTCCACGTCTAACCAACCCTGATGATTTGAATCTCCCAGAGCTAAACCTATCTGTTCAACCTCCTGCCCTTATTATAAGTGAAGCAATTGTTCTGTCATCAGATGCATACAACACTACTATTGCTTGTGCAGCAGAACAGCAGAAGGATGATGATCGGCCTGCTTCAATAAGTGACTTACGAGAGGAAGTAGCTCAATTAAGACAAGACCTCAAGTCACTTCGCACATAAATGAAGGAAATGTTTTCAGAAATAATGAAGCATCTACGATCGTAATTCTTTTTGAATAATAACAAATAGGGGGAGATAGGAGAAGAGGAGAAAGAAAAAGAAAAGAAAAAGAAAAGAAGAGAAGAAAAAGAAAAGAAGAAAAAAAGAAGAAGAAGAAGAAGAAGAAGAAGAAGAAGAAGAAGAGAAGAAAAAGAAGAAGACAAGAGAACAAAACAACAAAAGATGTGTTTGCTGATTGCTAACAATTTTACAAGTGTATATAGTCATATCATGAATAATACTATTTTCTTTCTTACCATGATTATTTGTTATCATCAAAAAGAGGGAGATTGTTAAGTCAAAATGACTTTACGATTAATGATTTTGATGAAGTCCAAATAATCAGACGGAAGCAGAAAGAAAATCAGACGGAAGCGTAAAGCTAAAAGTCAGACGGAAGTGCAAACTAAAAGTGAGACGGAAGCGCACAGTTAAAAGTGAGACGAAAGATCCGATACCAACTCGGATGACTAATCAATATGAGTTAGTTACAAAACTCAACTGATTAACTGAATCTTCAAAGATCAAGAAACAAGAAGAAAGAAGAAGTTATCAAGAAACAGTTGAAGACGAAGGCTATAAATATGAGTCGGAGTCGAAGACTGAAGAAGTTACGAAGTTAGAGATTTTCAAAAGAAAAAGAGTTAGTGAGATTTAAAAGTTAGAAATTTCATTGTGCTAAACGTAGAGCTATTCTTATCTGTAACAAAAGCTCAAAATATCTTTCAGTTGAAAGAAGAAAAGCAGATAACCTGAAGAGGCTAAGTGTTGGGTCCAGGGGCAACAGGCCCAGCCATAACCCCCTGCAACCCAGGATCCAGGGGCAACAGGCCCAGCCATAACCCCCTGCAATCCCCATAATCGGGTATTGTCCTCTTTGGTCAGGGGAACCCCTCTCCAAGATTCGAACACAAGACCTCAAGGTTTTGTTGTTGTTTAACAACACGCCTCTCACCATTGATGATATCATAATTATTTTATGCAATTTGATGAACTGAATTTTATATCAATGATCCATATTAATGTGATAACGTCAGTGACCCGAAATCAAGGTTTGTTTACTAAATTTCTAGATCTGAATATTTTTGTTTAATTTTAGTTTTTGTTATTTCTAATTTCTAAAATTTCGTGAACCAAACCCCCCCATTTGTTGTAGTATTAAACTCGTATAACCTTTGCCGTTAAAAATTCCTTGTGGGAACGATCTCTACTTTCCACTACTACATTAATTTGTATTACAAGAAGTTAGTTTCTTTTAAATTTGGTTGTAGGCGACAGCAGTACCATGGCTATTGCACAAATTCACAGTATCCCTATTCCAAGATTTTCGAAGTCAAAGGACTTTTGGATCTAGATTAAAAGTGCTACTAAGTTTTATTCTTCTTGTCTGACATTTAAAGCTTTGCAGGACTCATATTCGACTCTTTTGAATGGTGATTGGAGGAGATTATTTAGGATTCCATGTTTACCTAAGCTTCATCACTTCTTGTGGCTGGTATTAACTTATAACTAATATGTTGAGACATCATAGGTTTAGGGAACAAAATGGCAATTGGCCTCGGTGTGAAGGAGGAGCTGAAACTATCATGTATGTACTACGTGATTGTTCCTATGCAAGAGAGATTTGGCAAATATTTCATGGGTTTGGCAACCCAAACTTCAATATCATGAACCTGCAGGAATGGGTTAGGGGAAATCTAGTGTGCACGGCTTAACTTGGGTCTCGTGGTCTGCCTTGGATGATCTTTTTTGTGAGTTGCTTATGAGTTATTTGGAAGGCAAGACTCTTCCTTATATTTCAAAATGTGATTATTCCCCCATTGGTGTAGTGCCAACAAATTCACAAGTTGGCCATGAAAATCATGTTTCTTCAGGACATTAGGCCATACCATAATGATGCCCATCATTTGGTCTCTTAGGAGCATCCTGCATTTGGATGGATTAAAATCAACACTGATGGGAGCTGTTGTGGTGATCCAGGGGAGGCTGTTGTAGGTGTGATTCTATAGGATCATAGAGGTATTTGCTTGTTGGCTTTTGCTTTAAAGTGGGATGATGTTCTATCCTTAATGCGGAACTTCAAGCAATTCGACAAGGGCTTCAATTTGCGTGGGATGTAGGGTATCGTCGAATGGGGTTAGAGTCTAATTTACAGTTTGTCATTCATCTTATTAACTCATCTACCTTAAGTCATTCATCTTGGCCAAACAGGAGTTTAATAGGGATCTTGAATGTTTAATATAAGATTCTCGTCCTGCAGAGCTATCTGTCTTTCTTGAGTCAGACTTGATCGGGGTTGGATTTAGTTGTTAGTTTGTTTATTTCTTTTCTATTGTATAAAAAAAAGTATGGATTTACTTTTAAAGTCTTTGTAAAAATTCAAATAAAATCTAATTATTTTATACAGTAAATTTTATGGACAAAATGTATTAATGATATCATAATTACAATATTAAAAGGATAAGAATTTAATCATATAATGTAAAAAAAAAAAGCTATTATTAATTCCATATAAATAAGGACTGTTATTAAATGAATTGTTTATTTTGTTTTCCCCAAAAGTCATTTGTACGGGACCCTGAAGATGGAAGAAAACAGAGCTAATTATCTGCTGTGAATCAGTCAACGAGAGAGACAAAAAGAGAGAGAGGATGTCGCCGTCGGCGTCGATTCGTTGGTGCGCAGCGGTATCGTTTATTCTGCTTGCTCACATCATCTCGCCATCATCGGCCATATACTGCGAACAAGACGATTGTTATGATCTACTGGGGTCAGTTCCAGTTATCTGCTTCTGTCTTCTTTCTACTCGTAGATATCGTCGTCTAATTTATTACTCAATTGGGCAATTTTTTTCCTTTGACTTCAGGGTTTCTCAAAACGCGAATGCCTCGGAGATCAAGAAGGCTTACTACAAGCTCTCGTTGAAATAGTACGTCCTTCTTCTTTTTTTTCGCGAAATTTTATTGTTTATTTTGAATGTATTTCTAAATTTGAATCGTGGGATTTTGTCTTTTAGTCACCCTGACAAGAACCCCGATCCCGAATCGAAGAAGTTGTTTGTGAAAATTGCGAATGCTTACGAGGTACTAAACAATTCCTACTCTTTACATACGATAATGTTGGAAATTTTGCTTGTAACTAAAAACTGATTTGCATATTGTGTGCTTTAGGAAAATAAGGAATTTTTAGTATGTTGCAATCAGTATTTTGGATCATGTGGTTCGCGTGGGACATAGTGTTTTCCACATTTGCTATTGCAGTTACAATAACATCTCTAAAATTAATGGAGTGGAAGGAAAGAGAAAGAAGGCGGATTGAGGTTGTTTGTCCTGTTAGAGTTGATATCCTAGTTTGATCCGTGTTAATCCTTGAACGACAGATTTTGAAAGATGAGGCTACTAGGGAGCAGTATGATTATGCAATTGCACACCCCGAGGAGGTGAGATTGATATTCTGTTAGCTTGCATTAATTGGTACTTCTTATGTTCTCGTAGACATCTGTGTTTCTGGTTACTTTAGATGTCACTTAATTAGTGTTCAAAGATTTATGGAGAACATTTTGCAGAAGTGAAATACAAACAGTCATTTAATGCAGCACTTATACTTCCACTTGATATCAGGAGAAAGTTCCTGTTATATCAATACTTAGGAATTGTGGAGGTTAAATGAATTAGCAGTGAAATCATTACGTCATACTTACCTTCACAGAAGACTTTTCCAATCAGAATTTCAATAAGCTTAATTTCTACATAACTTTTGAGCTTTCATATTTTTTCATTACTGCTGAGAATAATCCAATTGCACTTGTTTGTAGGTATTCTACAATACAGCACGGTACTATCATGCATATTATGCTCACAAGACAGTAAGAATTTTTTTTTCATGCCAGTAGTTTAGATGTTGCATTTATATTGAGTATTCCTTTTGTCTAGTAGCATAATTTAAACGTTGAAAATTTTGGCTCCTAATGATGATATTAATGCATTCTAGGATCCCCGTTCTGTCCTGGTTGGAGTTCTTCTGATTCTCTCGGCTTTTCAATATCTAAATCAGTGGACAAGGTATAATCAGGTATTGTGTTACATAGTGCTTCAAGTTAATTGCATTTGAAACTTGATTGACATTTTTGATGGGTGTGTGGTTGGGCTGCCTTTGGCTTGTTCACCTTTGCACCAACTTAACCTTTGATGGATCATCAGTCATTATTGCTGATATTGCTCCGGCATCAACTACTTTAGTTATATTTTTCCTTGTACTTGGTATTAAGTTTGCAATAATGACTCAAGAAGTGTTAAGCGTCAGATAATGAAATCGTGGAAAGCTTGTGTTGCGACTTTACTCATGCAAATTATTTTTGTTGTCTTTTGCTTCAGTGCACAGTAGAAGAAGCTTCTTTAGGATATTTTTAATGGATCTTTTTATTTTTCCAGGTTGTGGAAATGGTCCGGAAGACACCTGCTTATAAAAATAGACTGCGGGCACTGGAACTTGAAAGAACTGGAGGTGTTGCAACAAAGAAGAAAAATAGCAAGCAGATGGACAAGTATGGATTTGTATGATCTTTAACAAGAAATATCTGTCAAATTCATAAGATTTTATTCCATTAATGATAGATCTGATCAATTTGAATGGTTATTCTATCAAAAACTCCATGCTATCATATATCTAAAGCGTGTTTAGGTTAAACCACTCTCTGATAACCCTCTTCAAATTATGACACGGCAAGCCATATTTCTAATGGCAGGAAAGTGGAAGATCTTAGCAAAGAACTTGAATTGGACATTAAAGGTGCTCAGAAACCCTCTTTCTGGGATCTCATTGGTGTCCGATTTGTACTTCTACCCTACAGTATTGGCAAGGTAAAGTAGGACCTCATATCTATTTAAATGGTTTACCCAATGAAGCAAGAAAAAGTACAGAATCTGCAGTTTTCAGCATTGATGAAATAAGGTTCTAAGCGGCAAAGTTCTTTTAATATTAAATCCTTTACCCAGTTCAAGGCTCCAGCGGGCAAGTATTGAGTGGATGAAATAGTGAGAGTTGTTGTATGCAAGCACTGCTTACATGACTTCTGCTCGTTAGAGTTGGAAAAATATTTTATTGATTACCATGTTCCGTCTATCCAGTTGCTATTGTGGGCTGGAAGTTGGCTCTGGAGATACAAGGTAAAGAAAGCTCCTTACACTTGGGAAGATGCTTCCTACCTAACACGGAGGTCCCTGAGAGTGCCACTTGAGACATGGCAAGGCATTGGTATCTACACTCTTACTCCCGACTTTCTCCTGAAAGGACCATATGAATCCATTAAATTATTAAGTGGGGACTTATATTTGCAATTATATTAATTACTATAAGTTTGGTCTTCATAAGCAATATGTTTCTGCGTTCACAACTTAGGAAAACTTGTTCGACTGATGCCTTTAATTTGAGAGGATTCATTAGCTAGGAGGGGATTTGGATATCTCAATTTTGAGTTGGCATTTCCATAGTTCTTTATAAATTCATAATTACCATGATAGAATATGGCTTATTCTTACTGTACATGGATGTTTTTATGTTCTTGTTAGATGAATCAACACTGGAAGACCTTGTTGAGAAGCGTTTGTGGGATAAGGCTAACTTGGACAGTTACCTGGCAGAAGTTCGCAAAGAATCTAAGCGCAGAAGATAGCTAACTTTTTCAGCTTCTTTTTTTCACATTATGATGCTCATACTGGACAACAAATCGTCTACATGAATTGTATAATAGGCGATTTGCTGAGCTAATTATTACCGAACGAAGGATTTGTTTCCATCTAGTCAAGTGCATACCTTCAACATCGACATCGAAGAGGGTATTCGATGGGGTTGGATACGTTGGATGGATGGTTTAATTGAATGAGTTGGGTGAAGATTAGTCTAATTGAATGAGGTTTGTGATTATGAACATGAGATGGTAAGCTGTAACTTGATTTGGATACGTATGGCGAGTTATTCTGTTCACAACATCATTGTTGGGGAGTGGTCCATTTTTTTTCCATCAATTACCTTGACCATAGTTAGTGTCTGATCATTTAATTTTACATAAACTGATAAATGCGGTTAATAAAGTTTTTTTTAACAAAAAGAATTCTATTAATTAAAGATGAGATACAGGCATTAAGGTACAGCAGATTAAGCTTAGTAAAAGAGTTAATCACCCATCATAAGGTTTAAAAGCATAATAGCAACTTGAGAAAGTAGTTGGAAAATTAACTTTTATGTTTGCAAAAATAAAGTCTTAAGAGGCGAATTATCTTGAATCTCACTTGCTAGTGATTAGTTAGCCTCGTCAGCTATTTCACTATTACAAAGTAAATGAATATTGTGGGTTATAAGCTACTCTTTGATCAAGCGTATAAGTTTTTGAATGATTTGTTAGCTCTGAAACCGTTTGCCTTGAAAAATTCTCTAGCAGAATAGGAATTGCAAGACTCTATATATACCAGAGATAAAATAATTGTTACTTGATTAATTACCAACTATGAGGCTAGGTGAGGAAGACACCTTGATTAAGGACACTATAAAGGTTATCCTACCAGTGGAATCCCATCTCTAAAGTAGCAAGGGATGACTTGGAAAGCCATAAGAAAGACGCTTTAGGGAGGGGATTACTAGGAACTAATGGGAATTGATAACATAGTGTAGCAAATATTGATATTCACAAAACTCAAGGTATCATTTCATCTATAACTATTCCTACCCCTTATAATACACAACCTGCTAAAGCCATGAAGGTCCATAATGTTATTTTTCATGTTAACAAGGGAACTAACTTGAACTAAAAGAAATTGACACCTAAAGAGCCTTCTTTAAGATCCAAACTTCCTATCACAATTCCTAAGGTTGCTCATTCTGTTAATACTTTAGAAACTCCTAAGAATAAATTTAAAATGGTAGAGAAATTGAGCTCAAGTCGTAAACCTAAAGCTAAGAATTATAATTCTACACATTCATCTCCATGTTAATAGTTGTATGGAATATTAGGTGCCTTAATAGCCATTAAAAAAAGTAGTTCATGACTACTTAAAAACAATAAAGCCACTCATTGGTGGCCTTTTGGAAACTAAGCTCAAGGAAAAGAAATGCAAGCGACTTGGATTTTTCAATAAAAAAATGAAACCCAACATTAGTTATGAGTCACACTTCTATATCAAAATCAATATAGGATATGACCTTCAGAAAATTTATTTTCTTCCTCAGCTTAACCATAACTAACTATTGTATTCATCTTCTTGTAAAGTTAAAGGATCTAGGAACCATATGATATCCGTTGTATATGTTTCTAAGTTTTCCATCTAAATATCCAATCTTAAGAAAAACTTAAGGCACTACTCTAATATAATCAAAGAGCCTTTGATATTATTAGGGGACTTTAATAGCACCTGATTGACCTATTTCGTGAGTTTGATCAATTATATAATAACCGCAAGTGTATGATGTTGCTGTAGCTAGTATTGGCAAGTATAGGTCGATCCCACAAGGACGATGAATACTAGTAATTGTTATTGTTCTATTATCTACCCTAAGGGAAGAAAAATAGAATGAATCAAATAAAGTAAATAAGCAACGCAATTTAAGCAAAGAATTGTGGATTCACTAAGTTAATTACCAATATCAAATAATTAGTATTTAGGCATCGAATCCCCTTAAACCCTTAACCGATTGATTATCTATTATGCAATTGTGTAGTTGATTAATTGGACTATGGAGATTCCTAAGATATGTTAGTAGTTGACCTTGAGTTTACTAAAAACTAATCCTAAGGTCTTTAACCAAATTACTCAAGTTAAATCTTAGAAGATTGCTTTACCATGTTATGACTCACTCTATAAGTTTGACCCTGATCTAGAAGATTTATGTCGTCCTATCTCTAGGATTGCAATAAACTCATTCCAATTATCAAAGATCTATTCAAACCTAGGATTTCTCAATCGCTAAGTATGAAATCAGATTTAAGTTTAATAAATCAGATTAAAAGACAATAATAAAATAGATAATTGGATGGCAATAATCACCAACTCAATTTCATTCACAAAATAATCAAAACATGTTTCGTTATCAACTAGGGTTCATTTAGCGTAAATACTAACAGAAAATTTAGCTATACATTAAGGAACATGAAATCAAATCCATATATATAGAAAACAGAATAGAAAACAATAGAATCATAATTCTATATCTCCCAAATTGTTCTCTATTGCATATTCTGACAATGTAGACATCTGATCTTACGTTCTGATAGATCTGTCAATAAAAACTCTGCATCTCTAGCTCTTAAATCTCCAAATCACCTCTAGAATCGCCTCTGGACTTCTAAAAATGATGCTTACTGCTTCCTCCACTCATTTGCCTATGAAACGTCAATTTTATATAAAAATCTAGATTTTTGGGTTATGCACAATCTCTTGCATGACCGTGCATCGGACCATGCATAATCAGAATTAATCGAGTATTGTAAAAACATACGATCATGCACTTCTTCCAGATTATTGATTCTCTATTTTATGTCGCATTTTTGTCCGAATTCTTCTCCTTTATGTCTGTGAAGGCAATTGTACTATGGAAACACACTTGAAACGAATTAAGTACCAAATATATACTAAAAGTATAAGATATATAGAAATAATACATTAAATATGAAGTAAAAATGTAGTCAAATAACCATATATCAAATATCCTCACACTTAAGCTTTTGATTGTCCTTAAGCAAACTATAATCAAAATTATAAATTTACAACATCAATCCATCATCAATTTTAACCTGTCCATTTATACTATACATCATCATATCCTATCGAATAGAATCAATATATAAGCATAATCAAGTTAACATAAAACTAACTTCCTAAGTAGTATTAATAATAACCATATTAACAATCACATTGAAATCAAAAGCATACCTCTTTACACCCTTACTAAGATTTCACTCAATGTATTTAAGTGTTTAGGGTGAAAAGTTATTCAAAACTCTCAATCAATGCATAGTAGAATCCTTACCATATGCTTGTAATAAAATCACATCTCCGCCACTTATACAAACTATAAACAAAAATCAAAAGGTCTTTATGTAGGTTGTAATGGGGCCTAGGTACGATATGGTTGGGATAATAAAAGAGCTTAAGTGAAGGGAATTTACTCAAATTGAAAATTACATGAAACTTATTCACAATATACATAGGTCCTTTCATTACAAAACTACTAGTATTATATTCTTCTTCTTTTCTTTTTTATATATACGGTCGGTTTTTAATGCTTGATTTTTTCTTTTTTTAAACAATTTCGATCAGTTTCATCATATAACATAATTTAAGAACTATTAGGCCATTAAAAATTTCAAATTTTGGACAAGCAAATAAAGTGAATAACCTTCAAGGTTTAAGACAATAAATAGGTCTTCAAAGAAAATTAGGATAAAGGTTTATAATTTGAGTTTAAACAATGAAAAAGGCTAAGGCTCAACTTGGTTATTCCTAAAGGTAAATTCGAGGGTATGGTAATTTAAAAAAAAAAGGCTAAAGCAAGTCATTGAATCAAAAGTAGGGTGTTCAAGAAAACCCACGAACCTGTGAATCGGACCTGAACCGTATGAACCGAACCTGTAAATAAGGTTAACCGAGCCTAAGTTCAGCTTCGGTTCGAACCGAACCTGAAAAATCAGGTTTATGGTTCAAGTTCAGGTTTCTAACTTACGGTTCTAGGTTAACTGAACCTAAACCGAACCTATAGCAGTTAATCGAACTGAACCTGATTTATAGGTTTAGGTTTAAACCTGAACCTGAAACACCCAATAAACCTATTATATATTTAGATATAATTTAAGAGGATATTAATAATAATAAATTCACTAGTATTTACTATATTAATTCTTGAGTGAA
>JAOTBA010000002.1:27531230-27545952 GCA_025629845.1 Erythroxylum squamatum | reverse complement strand
CACTCGCAGATCTATGGATCCGAATAGCAACGTCCAGCCTCAACAGAATCTGGCTGAACCACGTTGAATTGTTGGTTCTTGATGAATTGTGTTGGAAGAAATTAAATTATGTAGAATATGTTGACTTTTGAGTTCATTTGGGTAGGAAACTAAGGATTTTGATTAAAATTGGTGAATGAAAGACTGTTAATTTAAAGTTGGGAATTTAGATTTTAGTAATAGTGTTGATTAAAATTGGTTAAGAAAATAAAATAATGATAATAACGTTTGGTTATTTCTATGTTTTTTATTGTTTATTTTGTGCACAAAATAAGTTATATATTATCACAAAAGTAGTTATCAATTTGTAATAAAATAGGTTTTTTATTTATTACAAATTGAATTGTATAAGCAAACAAAATGAATTAGTTCATGGTTGAATTATATGCTTACATAAAATAGGTTGTGAACTTATAGTCGTGAGTTATGGTTGAATAGGTTATAGTTGTGAGTATATGTCATCATGTTTGAATTATGTGATCATACAAAACAAGTTATATAAGATATATATGTTAGTTTTAAGTTGAACAATACACATTTTGTAATAATAGTTGATAGTGAAATTAAGTATTCTTTATCTTGATATGAAGTTATTAATTTAATTTTGACATATGTTTTTATTTATTTTACAGATAAATAGAGGAGAGTTTAAGTGCTCGTGATAATTCAATAGCTTTAGGTTTAGAAAGACTTGATGATCCAGGTTGGGCTCATACTAAATTGGCTCCTGGAATGAAAAATATACTATTTGTTTGTATTGTAACAAATATTTGAAAGGTGGGGGAATCACCACATTACATAAGCATTTAGTTGGAGTCAAAGGTGATGTGAAGCCTTGAAAGAAAGTGAGTCATAATGTGAAATAACAAATGAAGATTTTGCTTGAAGAGTATCAACATGAGAAAGATAAAAAGACAAAGATTGAACTAATAAATTGGTAGTGAAAGTTTTCTTATTGGTGGTCAGGATGAAAGTGGGGGATGTTGAAGGTAGTAGTATTCCTACCCAATAAGAAGGCAATGTTGCACATGATGTTAAGAAAAGAAGAAGACAAATTTCTAATTTTTTGCACTACGAACAACTTATAAAGCTTAACCTCCAATCCGTAGTGCCTAACAATTTAGAGAAGCGGCTTATAATATAGCAATGACTAAATGGTAATATAATTCAGGTGTAGTATGCAATGCTGCCCAATCTTGTTAGTATCAACTTGAGGTGGATGCTAATGCCTCCTACAATCTAGGATACAAAACTCCTTCAATGGATAACTACAAATGTAAACTTTTGAGTACCTCTATTTATGAAATAAAAAATTATTTTGATAAAAGAAGAATGACTTGTGCTACTTATGGGTATTTAATCATGTGTGATGGTTGGACAAATAGAAAATATGAGCCTATTGTTAATTTTTTAGTTTATTTTGTAAGTATGACAATATTTTTGAAGTCTATTAACGCAATTGACCTTGTTAGAAATGTTGATACTATGTTTTAGATATTTGATAAAGTTGTGAATGAAATTGTGTTAGAAAAAATTGTTCAGTTCATTACTAACAATTATTCTGATTATAAAGCATCTAGAAGAAGATTGAAAAGCAAGTATAATTCTTTTATTGGATTCCTTATGTTGTAAATTACATTAATATGATGTTGAAAAATATAAGAAATACTAGGCATTTTCTTATTATTGATGAGACTGTGTAAAAAGACAAAAATGTAACCAAGTTCATCAACAAACCTACATAGATCATGAATTTAATGAGAAAATTTTTTACCAATGATATGAATTTGTATCGTCCTACTATTATAATATTTGTAGTTGATTTTTATCACTTCAATATTTTATTTTGATGAAGATAAATTTGGGAGAAATATTGACAAGTAATATGTGAGTTACATCTCAATATGCTAGATTAGAGGTTTCTAGAATTATAATAGAAGATTATGACTTTAGGTCCTAGTGTCAATTCTTCATCTAAGTTTGTGAGTTTTTAGAGAGTAGTTCGTCTAGCTTATACTAACGAGAAATCAACAATGAGTTATTTTTGTGATGCCACAAATAGGGCAAAGGAAGCAATCAAGGCCAATATGAAAAATAGGTGTTCTTTGTACACACTTTATCTTTCAGTCATCAATAAGAGATGAAAAAGACAATTTTATTCTCTATTGTTTACAACTGGGGCATTTTTGAATCTTAGTGTCTATTTTAGACAAAGTTTTACAAAGAAAATTGAAGTTAATAAGGGAATGCTATTAACTATTACAATAATTATTGCCCATAAGATGATGCAAGATCTCCTAATTTTGCAAATAGAGATTTATAAGGATGCTTCTAGTGAATTTGTAAGGCTAATTCCTATTTGTCAAAGAGACAAAGTTAATTCATGTATATATTTTTCCCACTTTTGTTACTTAGTGAAAATTAATCATCACTTTATTTTATTTCTAATAATACTTTTGTTGTCTTACAATTCTTTGATAAGGCCAATTCAAAAATGATGTTCCAAATTTGCAAAGGAATGCAATTCGAATTTTGAGTCTATGTAACAGAGCAACAAGATGTGAAAAAATTGGAACATATTTAAATTTATCCATTTCAAGAAGAGGAATATATTGGAATACAAAAAATTGGATGACTTGGAGTTCGAGAAATTTATGTTATTATCATTATTACGTTGGATATAATTTCTTGTAATTTATTAATAATTTTATTTTGTTTGTTTATTAGGACTCTTAATAGAATAAATAGCTATGTAGATCCAATTTGCTTTGACTATATTGATATGTTAGCATGTTGGATTTCTAAAGAAACGAGTTTGATAAATGAAAGTGATTTGGAAGATAATCTTGGATGGAAAATGATTGATACGTCATTTAGTGTAATGAATTTGAATGATGATCATAATGAGGCTCCTCTCAATTATGAGAATTTTGCATCAAATGAGAATTGAGGTCAATGTGATTTAAGCAGATATTCAATTGAATGAAGTTCCAGGTTTTCATTTATCCCATTCTTTTAATTTCATTTATATTATGTGATATAAATATAACTATAAATGTTTTTGTTTCAAGTTTCACTTCTAGTTGATTGTTTTCTTATCACGAACTTTTGTTGTAAATTGTAATAATTAAAGAGTCACGGATATTTATTATTCTTTTTATTTGATGTTTTGATGTAATTATTATTTATTATATGATGAGTATTGTCTTTAATTTTATATTTGTATAATGATTAAATAATTTTTTATGTTAATTGTAGTTATTACTTATATGTGAAATATGTGTGAAAAGTAATATTAATAGTGGTTGGGTCGGCTGTGCTAGGCCCAGGCCCATCTCCACACGTCCACGGCTCATTCGGCCCATCAGGTGTTAGACTCCCATGCAAACACAAAGATCTACGTAAAGACCTAAACCTAGCGTCTATTCCATATATAAGGTACTATTCTACCGTGATACAGGTACGAGATTACTACCCTAGCTTCTTCTCTGTTCTCAGCAGCCAAATATTCTACAAGAGACTAAGTTGAGCGTCAGAGGGGCTTTTCGGGAATCAACCCCCGGCGTGCCTTTATTTGTTTTGCAGGTATTTAGCAGCCGCGTTCACACAGAATTATGGATCCAAGCAATAACGTTCAACCTCAGCAAAATCAGGCTGAACCACGTCCATTTAAGCAAGACTCAGCATTTCCATGTGATCGTTGACAAATAAAACCTTGTTTTCAAATGTCTCACGACCCTTGAAGTATTAACTCTCACACTCACATAAGAATACTATGAAATATTAAATAATCACAAGTAATAATAAACACACGAGTTATGGTAAAAATCAACCTTTATTACTTTCTAAAAATATATAAATGAATGCTGACTCTAAATGTGTTCCCTTCTCCTTTATCTCTGTTCCCAGGAGCAAGACTCAAATAAGCTATTTACAGGCATCTTTGGCTTTACAATTCAGAATCCTAATCGAATTAAATTAACTAGATCACCTTTATCATTATCAGATTACATCACACTAATCAATTGAATGAGACTC
This sequence comes from Erythroxylum squamatum, assembly GCA_025629845.1. NCBI lineage: Eukaryota > Viridiplantae > Streptophyta > Magnoliopsida > Malpighiales > Erythroxylaceae > Erythroxylum > Erythroxylum squamatum. The sequence continues at coordinate 27,541,875 of JAOTBA010000002.1, read as the reverse complement.
TCATCCAAATAGATATCTATTTAATAGGGTTTAGCTACATCATAACTAACAAGATAAGATATTATATTTTATTAAGAATGATACATCTATATCCATGAAAAACTCTGTTATCTTTAGACGATCCTCCTACAAGGTCTTTATCTTTTAGAGTTGATATATAACTACTGTGATCTTATCTGCCACATCATCTAAGATCTCTTCTTGATCTCTATCCATTGATGATGAGTCACTTAAGCCTAGAGATTTCATAACACATTAGTTTGATCTAATGCTTACCTATATCAAGTTCATTAGTTATGATCCCTCTATTTGAGCACACATTGAGTCCTTAGAACTATCACACGTCTCCTTTATGAATGTGATCTAGCTAGCCTTCAATCCAAAGTCCATCACAAGGTAACTTTTGGTCTCACATCCGAATCTTGCATCTTATTGAAGATTCCTGCCAATGTAGACCAATGCATGCTAACTCATCAACAATGCCCTTTTTTCCTGCCTACTCGCCAATCTTTGCCTTGTTCTATTACCCTGAGTGTCAAACATTTATCAAGGCTCGCCAATGTCTTTATGATTCTGCTATTAAAACTTAGATGCCTAATATTAGAAATCAGATAGATCACACATAAAGGGTAGTTAAAAAGAAAAAAATCAATTTAAATTAAGTTAAATTTAATTGTGAAGTTTAATAAAGTTTAAGGATCAAATATGGAATATAATTATATTTTAATTTTAATATGAAATAAAAAATTAATATTTTTAATAAATAGTAAATAATCGTCGTATATTTGGATAGCTCATGATTGACACTTGTGAAAAAGTTTTTGCAAGAATCTAAATTAGCTATGATTCGATTACCTTTTAGTGTTTATATTTTTAAGTTATTCAATTATTTAAATTGATCAGAAACTTGTAAAAAAATGTTTATATTGCACCCATGATTTGATGACAATTAATTTTCCTAGATGATTTATAATGACAATCTCAGAGAATATGTGAAATTTATCAAAACAAGAATTGGTTTTCAAAACGGTCTATTTCACGAAGAATGCGTCGTGATTACTAGAGGCAGCAATTAAGCTCGGCCCGAAATGACTCAGCCTAGTTTGCTTAGGCTTCAGGTACACGCGCACTTTTTATTTTTTATTAAATTTTTGGCTAGTTAGGTCTAGTTTGAAGCTTGAAAGTTTTAGAAAAAAAAAAATTGAGCTGCCCAAGCTCAATTGGGCTCTGGCTGTGTCCAGGGCCCGAGCAAAACTTTTCCAAGCAGCCCCACTTCCAAGCTCACTATTCACCCAATCGACGGGAAGTGCTTGTATACTCTCGGTGTATGCACTTCATTTCAGCATCACTCTCGTGTTTTAATCGATAGCTTCCGTCCACAGACGAATGTAATTGACTGCTTGCATGAATGGCTGGTTCTCTGGTACATACTCATGTCTCTTTAAGTTTTTCAACATCCATTTCATTTCGTGTGTGTGTATATGTGTGCTTATGTAAAGTGCTTTTCCCTCTCTTTTTTTGCGTGAGAAAAGATCGGGTTTTTGGTGCCACTTCGAGGCAATTCAGAGGAAGAAGATGTTTCGGTCCCAAAGTTGCCTATCACCAAAGTTTCAAATGTCATCGGCCGCGACAGCCTCTTTGTCTCTGATAAAAGACTCAGCCGCAAGCACATTTCTTTAACCTTCTCCTCCGGCAATTTCTCTCCCATTTTAACCGTTGTAAGTTTTTCTTTTCTTTTTATTTGTAATTTTTTTCTTCCTTACTTCTGTGTTGAGTTTTAATGTTGAGCCTAAATGAGATGATTCTTTCTTTCTTTCTGCAAAATATTAGGAGGGCACTAACCCGGTTGTTGTTAAATCGGTAAACGGAAAAAAGAAACTGATGAGCGGAGAGCAAGTGTCCATTAGTAGTGGTGATATAATAGAGTTGATCCCCGGCTGCCATTTTTTTAAGTTTGTAACATTGGATGTTGATAATAAGTCATTCTCTTTTACCCCACAAAAGAGGGCTTCTAACGGCGGCGGAGAAACTAGTGAAAGCCAGCAAAAGAAGATGCGAGAAATATCTCAAGATGAAACCCCTGGAGCTAAGGACTCAAAGGTATTGAAATTGTACGTAAGCTTTTTTCTTTACTTTTGAGTTCTAGAGTCTCTAATGCTAATTTTTAAATTAGTTCAAACTTCACGCTTGTGTATCAAGACTGAGATCTTTTTGTCTTGTGTGCTGGAATAATTCATTTTATTGATTGATTGTAAATTTATAGCCACGCATAAATGATAGTGGGACAGCTAGTAGTGAGGAGGCCATTCGTAACTTTTGTGTTCCAGCAGAGAAATTGCCCTTGACCTTTCGACTTATGAAAGTGCAAGGGTTACCGACATGGGCAAACACATCTTGTGTTTCTATCATGGATGTAATTCAGGTGATGTACTACTGTTTCAAATCTTTCAAATGTTTTGCTTTTTTTCTGTTTGATGATTATGTAGAAAATTCAGCATCTTCTGAGGCTAGGTTAGGTTTTGAGAGTCTATTTGTGGATATCCATCTGATGGCAGATTAATTGGTTTGCTTTCAATAGGGAGACATTCTGGTTGCCATTCTTTCAAATTACATGGTGGACATTGATTGGCTGATGTCTGGTTAGTAGTTCTCCTCCATCATCACCTGCTTCTGAATATATTCTCCTACCTTACTTTTCATTCTGTATTGGGGTTGCACATTTGTTAATTTGGTGCAGATTTATTTTCTGTTGTTCATGCTAACCATGTCTAGAAAAATAAATATCTACTCTCGTGGTCATAAGTTATTGCTGTTCCAATCTTGTGTATTTACAAGGGCTAAAGTTAGCATTTTTTTAATGTTACTTATATGATGACGAAAACAGGAATACTAGTGTATTTGTACGCCTATGCTTTTTTCCTTTCTGTTGTTTTTGTTTTAATCTTACTGAGAGTTCTTGAAATGCTGTAAATACATTGGCAATTTGCACTATATGGATCACTTTCTCATTTGAGCCTTAACACTGTTTTTATTGGGTGGGAGGTCCAGTTTCTGTAATAAACTTGACATCGTGTTATAGCTATAAACATTGACATCACTGTAAGAAATGATGACTTCAGAGTTTTGGCAATACGATTTCAATATGGATGGCTTTGTCTACTGCAATTTGTGATCCCTTTCTGGGCAACTGTTTTACTGCTTCCCTTCAATTTTTGATGCAGCATGTCCAACAATTGTGAAAGTTCCTCATGTGTTGGTTATTCATGGGGAGGGTGATGGCACAGTAGAATATATGAAGGTTTGCCTAGGACCCTGTTCCCATTAGCCCCTATTTTATGCATTTAATGCTCTATTGTAGGAAACTTGGATAAGCTTTTATTGTTTTCTTAGATAAACAAGCCGTCAAATTGGATTCTGCATAAGCCACCTCTTCCTATTTCATTTGGGACACACCATTCAAAGGCCATGCTTCTTGTTTATCCTCAAGGAGTGAGAGTTATTGTACACACAGCAAATTTGATATATGTTGACTGGAACAACAAAAGCCAAGGCTTGTGGATGCAAGATTTCCCTTGGAAAGATGAAAAAAGTCAAAGCAAAGGAAGTGGTTTTGAAACTGACTTGTTTGATTATCTGAAGGCATTGAAGGTATATCGTTATACACAAAGAAGGATTATCAGATCACATCAAAATTTTATTATGACATTTCCTGTAACTCCTGTTTGACATTTACAGTGGCCTGAGTTTACTGTGAAGTTGCAAGGTCTTGGGAGTTTCAATATCAGTCCGTCCTTTTTCAAGAAATTTGATTATGGAAATGCAGCAGTATGTTTCTTTATTCTCTTGCTTGTTTGTGGTTATTAAATTTTTCTTATGTTCTGAAAGACAAGTTGTAGTCTATCATATGCTTTTATGGGGTAACATGTGGACCTCTTTGCATTAAATATAGGTCAGGTTAATTGCATCAGTTCCTGGTTATCATAGTGGTGCCAATTTGAAGAAGTGGGGACATATGAAGCTAAGAAGCATTCTCCAGGAATGCTCCTTTGACAATGACTTTATAAACTCACCTCTGATCTATCAGGTATTGGAATGCTCCTTTGTCAATGACTTTATAAACTCACCTCTGATCTATCAGGTATTATTTCCTGCTCTTTTACTGTTATACTGATAGGTTTTGGTGGTTGAGGATGGATGCAACCTAATGGTCTGATTCATCCATTGACATATGTTATATTGTGACTTGATTGAAAACATATGGAAAGTTTCTGTAGCAATTGAGTAATCAAATGAAATGGAAAATATAATAGCTTGTCCTTATGGTACTAAAGATTTGTTTAGTTGCTTTGTCTCCTCGTATGAGCTCTCGTTTTCAATTGCTTTTCTATGCATGTAGCATGCAGAGTAATGGGTACTTTCAAAACTCTGGTATGTTTTATTATATTAATCTTAGAGAGGCAAGCAATTATATTGATTTTTATCCCAACTCTAGAGACTAGAGTTAATAATTGTTCTTTCCCTGTAGTTCTCATCCCTTGGTTCGTTAGATGAGAAGTGGATGACTGAGCTGGCTACCTCTATGTCATCTGGTTTGTCAGAGGATAAAACACCTCTTGGTCTTGGAGAGCCTCTAATAATATGGCCTAGTGTAGAAGATGTTAGATGCTCCTTAGAGGTACTGACAAGGAGGTTGTTTCTGCTCTTTTTGGTTTCTTATTGTTTATTGTAAAATCTATAGTTATATATTCTTTGTAAAATCTCTAGTTGTATTTGATTATTGCTAGCATTGATGTTTATATGGTTTCTCTCACATGTTCTGCTATTGGTATGAAAAAACAAAACATCCTTGACTTATGATGGAAAAAAATCATATTTCATGGAATAGAATTAAGTTGGTTGTGGCATATATTACATGCAAAAGAATATTTGCATCAATTATTTTATGAAATTGCAAGGATTACTATCTCATTCATTATCATTCAAATAAAGGCCACATATTGCAGACATAATTTGATTGATATATTGATTTGAATCTGTATATTCTAACTATTAAAACAAAATGTTGACATTTTAAGATATTATAGCCTGATTTTGTATTTCATTTTGCCTTTAGCACCTGCATTTGGATTTACCCCGTAGAACAATGTTTAAATTAGTGTCATCTGTACTTAGAAAAAGACAAATTAGGGTTGGGTTTTACAATATTTTATTAAACATAAACCTCACCACCTATAGTTATTCATCTTCAGTCTTGCATTTCATGACTTCTGTATATGTTCTTGGGAAAAACTGGCTATCCTTTTCCAAAATCATGTGGTGTCTCTTATTAGTAGATTCCAAATGAAGCTCAATGCTCTTTCATCATGTAATTATCTCTAGTCTAGTATTTAGAACTTTTTGTTTGTTTTTCCCATTAAGTTTTTGCTAATATAAGTCTAACATTTGAAATTTTGTTGTTTTTGTTTCTCTAGGGTTATGCAGCTGGAAATGCTATTCCAAGCCCACTAAAGAACGTGGAGAAAGGATTTTTGAAAAAGTATTGGGCAAAATGGAATGCTACTCACACTGGCCGATGGTATATATATGTCTTTATTAATGGAAATTTGGCTTATAAAATAATGATTGGTGCTGTAAAATTTCATACCTTGCCGCTTTATACCGAGTTACAGCCTGGTCAATTACATTGTTGGTTGAAGCTAAACTGAATGTTCTTTTGAAGTTGTGGGTAGCTACAGCTTCATAAACCTGCTGATTTGGAAGTTGTAATTGAACCTGAAATTGATGGCTGGTTCTCAATCCAATAGCACTTTGTCTTGTTTTCCTGGTTATCTAAGTATGGTAATTGCTTTTTTTGTATAATGTTTCAGTCGTGCAATGCCACACATTAAGACTTTCACTCGTTACAATGGGCAGAAACTTGCGTAAGGATTGCTTCTGATTAACTGTTTGCATCCTTAAGTGACTTTTACTACAAGATTTCATCCTAGTTCATCACAGTTAAACTAGTAATTCTACTTTCCTTGAACAGTTGGTTCTTGTTAACTTCGGCAAATCTCAGCAAAGCAGCTTGGGGAACCTTGCAGAAGAATAATTCTCAGTTGATGATTCGTTCTTATGAGGTATGTGCATGTGCAGTAAAATTCACACATCTATGAGATTAAATGTCTTCATAATACCTTTTGAATAGCATGATTTTGCAGTCAGAAAACAGAGTGGTTTGGTGTTGATATTTTCTCTGGCAATGTCTGCACTCTATCTGGCTGAATGTTTCCTGCTTCTTGACTCACTGAATTTACAGTTTTAATATAGCGTTCACATGCTTTATTTCAGCTGGGTGTGCTCTTTTTGCCATCTGCTGTTGGATGTGGCAATGGATTCAAGTGCACAAACAATGCAAGTGCATCAGAGGTACCAGCGCGCCTGTCTCTCTATACTATAACTGTTGGTCATTGAAGCTATAGTTAAATTTCATTTTTCATATCAAATCAAGTCAAGAAGCTTATTCTCTTGTAAGCTGTCGAACTTGCTGAAAGATGGTTGATGGAAAGGTGAGATGACATTCCTTGTGTCACGATCACCATTGTACAAAGTTCATCATGGGGCATTCCATGACATCTATTCATAAACTTCATTTAAGAAAAAAAAAATAAATGGTGATGTTATCATTAACAGCTAATATCAGTAACTTGATTTGGACTTTTGTGGTCTACAGTGATTCACCCGAACTTTCAGAGATGATGGTTTAAGTTAATGATATATTGTTCTGAAGTAATGACATCACAATTTATGGGAAATTCAGGATAAACGTGGATTTTCAGAACATTCTCAGCTGTTGAAATCAATGCTGGTTACCTTGGCATGGCGAGGGAGTGCTGATTCGTCTTCACATATCATACGTTTGCCAGTACCTTACGAGCTTCCTCCACGGTTATACTCCTCTGAAGGTCATTATACTGTTTCCTTTGCTTCTTTGCTGGCCCTTTCTCTTATTACATTCATCTGATGCCTTTTCTTTTCTTGATTTCAGATATCCCCTGGTCTTGGGATAGAAAATATTGTAAAAAGGACGTTTATGGTCAAGTTTGGCCAAGGCATGTCCAGCTTTACACTAATCAAGATTCCTGATTTTTGGCTTTCCTTGTCACGGTTCAACATATATCAAGTTCAATATTATTTCGGGTGCTTCCTAACAAAGGTGTGATAGCTTATGCCCTGTGGAATAGGTTAGGAACGAGAAAAGTCAAAACTGCCAATATAGTAATACATCTTTTCTGTTCAGGAGATTAACCTATTATCCATGCCAGTATCAATCCTTACAAGATCAATTATCCATAAGGGGCTTCCTCCTCCAGAAGGTCAGGCCTTTAGATACATGTACAACTGAAAAAATGTTCTAGATTAGGCTTGGGTAGACGCATATGCTAACATATGATTATAAGTAATCTCTTAGCTAATATTTATATAGCAATACTTCTGTTCAAATTAAACATATCGATGATCAACTTGGTGTAAAGATATGAAATTCTTTAAATCATTGATTTAAAGAGAAGAGCAATTAAGTGGTGTGCAGAAATTGTAAAACTATGATGAACTTTTTTCAATAAGGATACGAATCATTTCAATTTGCTGTATTTTCTCGTAATATATTGGGTTAAAGTAATCTGAATTGCTGGTTGATTATCATTTGAGTTGGCAATGGACTGGGTCTTGGGTTGGGTGGCTTGAGTCTGGCCTATGGTTTGATCACGCTTTGCTCTCCTTGAAATTTTATTGAGTTGGCCCAGGCTCAAAGAGAACATGAACAAAGTTTGTCGGATGGCAGACCCTCTGGCTTTGCGAACAATTTACCTCTTAACATTGCCCATAATGAAATAGATATTGGTTTTTGAGGCCAAGACTTCCAAGAACTCTATAAATCCCCGGCTTGACTCTGCTTCTTTGGCAGTTCTAATTATGAAAAACCATTTGGCACAGCTTGACCCTATGCATCTTTGGCAGCTCTAATTATGAAAAACCATTTGGCCTATGCTCAAGCACGGGACTACATTTGTCTCTCCCAATCATCAAGACCATAGTATTGAAAGAGATAAGATTAAAGTGATGCAAAATATTATGTATGAGATGATTCATATCACTAGAAGCATTTCATCAATCAAGTAATAAGATGTTTACCTGAAATTGAAATTTTTGCCTTTTGCCATTCGTAGGCTTATAAAGGACATTTTGGAGCCAAGAGAATGGCTAGAAAATTGTTAATTGTGGTTTCGTTTGGCCTTCTTTATTTTAGGATGCATATTTCTTTTGTAAATCTTATGAATGTTGTAAAAAAAAGTTAATATTTTGTAGCTAAATGAGATGCCTTAAACTCCAATTGTAATATGTGAGATTTGTGATTTATGGGTTATTAATTTTATGGGATCATAGGTTATATATACATTTTACTAGCTGTTAAATATGTTTCAAAGTGGGCACATTTTACATTTTACATTTTACTAGCTATTGACGATGTTCTAAAGTGCGTTAAAGCTAAGGCCACCCAAAATGATGATTTGAAATTTGTAGTAGGCTTCTTGAAATCTAACATATTTAGTAAGTTTGGAGTTCCAAAAGATGCATTTTTGTAATCAGGCTATGGAAACATTATTAAAGAAATACGGTATTACACATAAGATTGCATATTTCTTTTTTTTAAAAAAAATATTTTAATATTAATATTAATTTCTTTTAGGTTTATTAATAATTAGTATAGACTTTTTATTTCATATAAAACGAAAAAAGAGTTAAAATTAATAATCAATAATTAATATAATAAAATAATTCTCTTCTTTTATTTTAGGTGACTTAGCCCTCTTTTATTTTGTAGTCTATTCATACAATACCTCACCACCTAGTTTCCCTACTCAACAACCACCAGTTGTACAATGCAGAAACTACACCACTCAGTTCATGTCATCTATCCCTACGATCAACCCACCAATCACACCACATACCTGTAAGAAAACATCTAGGAGCCTTCCTCTATGCTTTCTTTTGTGGTTTTTGGTTTGTCTTGCTTCCTCCTAAATTACAGCCACACTATTTAGGTTAGCAAACTCCCAACATCCACCAATTCTTTAGAACATGCTTGTTTCAACATCTATCACAAATTGAAGCAAGGAATTACTCAACACTATCCAATTGCCAGTAAATTTCCTCACTAAGAAACAAAGAACCATTGCCTCAAAAGCTTCCCATCACCATTTACACCCAACACTGGAAGTAGTTGTATCTCATCACTACTTAAGCACCTTTTAGTAACCTTCAATTAAGTTTACTAGAAGTATGAATCAGCCATAGGAATACCCAAATATTAGACTTGGAGATTGATTACAGTGAACCACGAAAAGATAGGCTCTTGTTCCAAGACTTCAACATCCTTTTGACCTCTTAAATGCCCTTTCATAGTTCAAAATTAAGATTTCATAGTTACTTACGAGGTGTTAGAAATTTTTATAAGAGGATATTTAGTGATTTCCTAGATCTTCAAATTGGTAAATAAAATTAATGTATGCTTAGAATTGCCATAGGTGTCAAAAACAAGTGTAGAAACCCTAAAGAGATTCCTAGGAAGATTAAGAATTAACACCGAAAGAGGTAGCTAGAACATCAAAAGGAAAGATCAAAAGGCAAAATTGTAAAAGAAAAAAAATTGCAGAATTTTCTAACTCAAGGAGAAGAAGAAGACTGCATCCAGAATTTAAACTTCTATTCTATTCTATTCTTTTCTTTCCTTGTTATCGAATGTTGATTATGATTAAATTGAGATATATTTTGGCTATGAAATGTTAAGTTGTTTTAGGAATTACTCTTAAATTATTTTTGTTAAACTTTTATGTTCTTGATTTAATAGAGATATGCTTTGTGGTGTTTATTATTTTATGTTTAATCTGAATTGACATATTAGGTTGAATTATCTATGTTATGTTGCACAGTGAGAGTTAGTACCATAATAGACCTTTAAAAATTATATTAGTAGGTAATTGAAAAGAGATCTTAATTATTTGTTAATTACCTATTGAATTACTTTAAATTCAAATAGGTAGTTAGCAATGATTTTGAAAAATGCAATTTAATTTTTATCTATTTTAATTGAGATTACTTATTTAGATCTCAAGAAAGGGTATTCATAATTCACTACAAGAAATTAATGCAATCTGCGACGTTTTATTAATAAAACGTCGCAGATTGTAAAAGCTTTTCGTGACGTTTAAGAAACGTCACGAAAAATTTACATTTTTTGCGACGTTTTGTAAGAACGTCACAAATATATAACACTTTTTGCGACGTTTTTTTATTTAAACGTCACAAAATAAAAGTTGCGACGTTTGGTTGAATAAAACGTCGTGGTTGGTTTGCCTTTTGTTGAATTTATATTTAAAAGTTCTTCCGCGCGTTCATTCCCCACTTTATTATCTGACGTTTCTTCTTCTCTCGTTTTTCTCCGATTTCTTCTGTCTTCTTCCCGCCTTAATGTGAGGCTATCCTTAGGAAACAAATAATTTCCACTCAACCTCTCAATATTGGTTACAAATTCATCTACATTTTCCACAACACCACCTCCCTTAAACTCGTCCAGGCTGCTGCTTTCACCTTTTGAAACCCTCAA
>JAOTBA010000002.1:27510680-27523315 GCA_025629845.1 Erythroxylum squamatum | reverse complement strand
TTCCATCAATTTATAAATACCAATTTAACAAATCAATAAATATTAAGTCCAAAACATATGCAATATAATTGACTTATTAATACAGGAGCTAAAGTAGACAAGCACCAGTTGGTTGATTATATCCTCAATTAGGTTAAAGCTATTATGATAGCAAAAAATGTGCAAAACTCACTCACCCTTGGAATGAAAAATGGATGGAACCTGTAATCTATGTTTTTCTTATTTCTTTTGGCTAGACTTGTGCATTAATCATGTTGTAAGATGAAACTCATTGTAATGTTAAATTAGCTTTTGCTAGAGTTAATACAATTTTATTTATTTTCCAAAAAAAAAATAATGATTCTTTTTACAAAGAATGATTCATACTTTTAATACTTAGCATAATCATACTACTAAATAGAAAGATAAAAAAGGATTAACCAGTTGTTTCAGATTTATATATCCCACTTTACATAATTAAATTCCTACAACTATGATAATAACTTGTCTATATGTTGTTAGATTCTAGTTTGGTAATATGATATATATGTAAATGAAATATAACAACAAACATTTAAAAAACATGAAGCAATGTTAATAATAATTTTTTAGTTAATTTTCATTGAACGAAGACTTTAGACAATTGTCCACTCGCTATAGTGGACAGAAGTGACAACTAAGCTTGAAAAATTAGACATTCACAGACGCCTAATTTCCGAAACTATTTCATCTACGAAACAGCGACTTTGCTTGGAGGTCCCCTTGTCAGTTGGGAAGTCCAACTAGCAAGGAGGATCCATAACAAATATTTAAAATGTTAGGGTGAAATAAACTTAAATGGGATAATTAAAATAGGGTTTTTGAACTTAAAAAAAAAAATTAAGGCTAATTGAGAACATTTCAAAATGTTGAATCTTTTTCAAAATATTAAGACTCAAATTCTCTTTCATCATATTTAAAAAGGATCCTAACATTTCAAAAATATCTAATCTTAATTATAAACTGATGGAATCACTAATAACGTTAAAGATTACGTTTCGATCTCTTTTCATTGTTTACGCATGATCCATAATACTAAGTGCATTACAAGCGGTATAAGTTAGTGCTGTAGGTCCATATAAATAATAAAAAATAAAAAAGGTATCATATCATTATTGATGTGTTAACAATGATATGATGAATTCAAAACTAGAAATAAATAGTTTGGAAATGTCAAGATTCTTTTTTAATGCTAGCTCCAAAATATTAGGTCTAATATATATATATATCAAGGAAGCTAGAGGTACGCAAAAGGCGAAGCTACGGTATAATTTAAATCATGCATTTTGGAAATTTAAACACGAAACTCTCATGATTTAGCATATGAAAATTAAGCGCAGAGCTCCAATTCTTATATGTACCAAATTTATGATTCATTAACAGCTGTATATCATCTGTGAATTAAGTGTCCTTAAGAACGCAATTCCTGTGGTAATGTCCCATTGGTAAGTTTTAACTTCCTATCTAAAGATACATATATACAAACAATTCAATACGTCAGGACCAATAGGATTCAGAAGGTTACTAGTAAAAATCCTATTCCTTTCCCTCCACAAGTGGTAGATGGGGTGGGAGTTCATCCCATGCATTCTATTCTTATTTGTTGTCCAAAGTAAAGAAAACGATTGAACAACGACGGTTCAAAGTCACCGATTAATTCATGTTAGTTAATATAAAAAATCAATTAAGTTGGCCTCACACAACAACTTAAACTATTGTGATGAAACGGTCACTTAACAGTTCAGAAAGTTGAAATCTCACCGCAAGTGTCAAGCTTTAAGGCGCGGCAATAGAATTTCATTGGTGCCAAATTTAGAGAGAAGTCTAACCGAGATGGGCTTACACAAAAGGTAGGAAACATCTGTTACTGATAATGACTAAACTAATTATGATGGGCAATATATGTTTTACATAAAGTTCACTGAGAATTTTAAAAATGCTTTCAGGTTTCAGATACCAGACAACCAATGAATAAAATATAAATAACATGCATATCGAGCCTTGGAAACTTTGAACATACTAATGACATGACTCTGGCATATGGAAAACACAGCGCAAATTCTTGGTACGTTAACTTATCTTGACTAACAATTATCATATATATATATATATATATCCAAGAATTGTTGCTAGTATCAATAACCGAAATTCTTAAGCAAAATGGATCTCTCAAGTATTGCCCCAGCTACAGCACTGGTAAGTTAATTTTCTTTACTCAAGAAACTTACTACAATCAAGAATAACTCTTAAGAGCTTTGATCATAATAATTTCTCGTTATTAGTATGTAAGATTGCAGCTAACTGCACTTGAACATTACGTGACAGACCATGCAAGTGTTGATCCGGGAACGTGGTACAGAACATCCAATGGAAATTCCAGATACTTCAACTGTCATTGAACTCAAACGGAAAATTGAGCAGCAATTTGGTATCGAAGTGGAGAGGCAAGAAGTCATGTTTAATCAGTTCAAACTAGACAAATATATGCAGACATTAAAGGAATATGGAATTTCAAATGGTAACAAAATCTATCTTTTCAGGAAAATTCGTATTTGGATTATTATGTCAGAATGTCGTTACCGAGTAATGATAGTTCGCAGTGACACCATCAGGGACTTAAAAGAGTTGATTCTGGCAGAGGATTTCTTTTATCCTGTTAGTCCAGATGCTATGAGATTCAGGGTTTCAGGCCAAAATGATTACATTGATGATGACGATGTAATATTAGCTGTTTATGGGATAGAAGAGAACACAATGATACATTTATATCTGGATAATTGAAGAACTATGATTTTTGAATAAGTGAAGAAATGTTATTCCTAAACGGCCGGTAGGCAGTAACGTAACTAAGGGGATTATCGAGTCCTGCGGTGTTGAATAATAAGGTTACTAATGCAATATCATGCGATAAGAGGCGGTTTTACCGTTAAAATTTGATGCTAGGGAAATCAAGGTTTTATAAACTGGACCAAATTAGCTGGTTCAACTGAAAATACTCCGAACTGACCTATTGTTGTTGCAAAAAATTACTACAACCTCGACAACAATAATCGGAAGAAAAATAAAGTGCAAGAAACTAAATCAACGTACATACAATTTACGTGGAAACCCCTCTCAACTAGGGAAAAAATCACGATTTGAATCTCTACGGACTGAAATCAATCCACTATAATAATCAAGAGTACAATCAAAAACTAACAACAATAGTCTCAACGACAAGTATAATTATCTCTAGGTTCTAGTACAAATTGAATAAGGATTTTTTGTATAAATTTCAAGTACGTTCAGTTTTGCTATTATTCAAGGTTTCCTAACAGATAATAGGATAATTCGATGGCTTTATCTACAAGATTACTAACTAAAGGAAATTTCTTCTTTATTCTAATCTATTGTATTATATATACTCTCTTAAAGCATTCAATTTGTTGATCTAAAACTGAAAACTACAATTGCTAACATGTGGCCATTTGAGATGGACCACACTGATAAGTGAATAACATTTTGTTAACCATTTTGCTGTTCTCCTGTTGCTCATCTGTTGGTGTATATGTGTGGTCATTTTGAGTTTATATGGATGTAGTTGATAAATAGTATGGGATATATCAGATGTGAATAATTTGATAAGTAATCTAATTTATTTTTACTTCTTGCTATCAGTGAATCGATTGGTGTGTCTGTCGAGCCTGGCTTTCCCTAACTTGGAAGTATTCAACAACAATCTAGCTACTCGGCTATCATTTCTTTTTGTTTAATTTATTCCCATATAGTTAAATAGTCCCTCTCTTGTTGAACTACTCAATGTCCACTTCAATCCTCTCTCTTGAATTTGTTAAGAAATCCAAAATATTGTGGTCACCCTTCTCTGGCAGAGGAGATAAGCACACTTTAGTGTCTGTTGCATACTAGGAGGATCTTGTTTTATTTAGTTATCATTTTTTTTACAATTAAAAATTGTATTGAAACAAGAAGGATTAAAGAACATTCTCAAGGAGGTTCTATACTCTCCTTGGTTTTTTACAACAAAAGCTAACATAAAAAGACATCATTCCATCAACTCCTATTGGAACGACATCGTTACACCAACAACACACTCATCATAGCAAAACATTGTCGTTTGAAACAGAGGTAAGGATCTTACCCTTCTGCGCATCAAATGTTCTAGTATTACCTAATTAGGGTTGTGCAATAGGAGATTGGTGTGATCGGAGATAGTTATCATTGCAACATTGTGATTTATAAGGATTTTAAGCACCAGTAATATTCAAGTGTTTAGGTGCATCTAATTACTTCACTTTGTATTTTTAGTTTTTTAATAATTTTTAATTATGCCATAATTGAATTTAATTTGACATTACTAGAAATTATATTAACTCTTTTAATATTTGCAATTAATTTTATTTTTAAAAAAATTAAGTCAAAGAAAATACTAATATAAAATTTTAATTACTCATATAATAATTTGTGAATTGAGCTATATATTTTTCTTATTAACATTAATTACTTTTTTTACTATAATATACGCTATTAAGTTTAGTATAACCTCTAATTCATTGATTTACTTTGTTCTAATAATGGGCTACTTCTAAATTAATTTACTTAATTTTTATTGGAGTCAATTAATATAAATAGAAAATTTTATCCTTTTTATAAATATTCATGTCACAATTATTCTTTATTATATAAAAAGCAAAGATCTTTTAATCTTTTTTGATTATTTTGGTATATATTGTAAATTATATATTTTACTTATTAACGTTAATTACTTTTTGTTTGTGCTTGTGACTGTCATTTTCTATTACAATTGATGATAAGAATTAGTTAAGTAGGAGACTTTTGCCATGACGATAGTATACCCAATTTTTTTTATATACTTTAGGTTAAGTCATAATGGATAATATGGAATCATTAGAAAAAATTCGATGTATATCGCATTCTCTACTCTTGGTGAGTCCGATCTAGTATGACGTTATTTTTCTTCTTCTCAAGCATCTATTGGGAATATAGAATATCTATATGTTTTGCGGTAGAATATTTAAAGGGGGAGAAATTTATAGAATAAAAGAATATCTTGCTAGTGTTAAAGGTAATATTGCTTCATGCAAAAAAGTATCATTTGAAGTACGTGATGGCTTTGGAAATTATTTGCAGCAACAAGTAAAAAAGAAAAGGGAAAAATAAAGAGGCTCATGATATATCACTTGGAGATGATGAAGCACAACAATTACTAGATAAAGGAAAAAGGAAACTACTATTAACATAGATTCTTATGTTCCTTTAAGAACTACTCCTGGTTCTCAACCTAGTCTAAAAGTGCTTTGATTGATAAGGATGTTTTTTTGTGATGTAAAAGAGCATGTGCTAGATGGTTCTATCATTCATGCATTCCTTTAGATGCTTTAAATTCGCAATATTTTCAAGAAGCAATAGATGTTACACCAATAATAGCTCCAGGATTTAAGGTACCTTTTTATTATGAGATGTGTGTGCCTTGACTTCAAGATTTAAAAAAGGAATGTCAGCTGACTGTGGATACATATAAATCTAGTTAGGAATCAACAGGATGCATTATTATGGCAGATGGGTCGACCGATCAAAGACAAAGAACCTTAATTAATTTCTTGGTTTATTGTAATATTGGACCAACTTTTATCAAGTCCCTTAATTCTTTATTTGAATTATTTTCTAAAATTTTCGAGTAAGTTGGACCAAAGAATGTTGTGCATTTTGTTACAGATAATGCAGCTAATTATGTAGGGACATATTTAGTGATCTCCATGAACGACTCATTATATAAATCTTATTTTAAAAGATAATGGTGGCATGGACCATATTTATAATCTTGCTTCACGCACATCTAAGATTAAAATTTTTGTGAATAATCATATCACATTTTTGTCGTAGTTAATAAAGCAAGAAGATTGGGTTGAGTTCGTGCATCCTGCTACTATTAGGTTTGTAACTACATTTATTACTTTAAAAAGTGTTTATAAACATCAACAACTAGTTCAAAATAGTGTCAAGTAAACACTTTTCAAGTCATAAGTTATCAAAGAGTGAAAAAGAAAAGGAAGTTTATGCTATTATTCTAGATAATAAATTTTAGGATGCTTGCTTGATCATTGTGAAGATTGTTGCTCCGCTTATAAGGTTGTTGAGGATTGTTGACTCAGTTGAGAAGCCATCTTTGGGGTATATATATGATGGCATGTATAGAACTCATAAAACAATTATAAATCTTTTTAAAGGAAAGGAGAAATTTTACAAGCTTTATATAAGATATTATTGAGCGATAATGGGATAAGCATCTTACTTAAAAGATCCACTTAGCAGCTTATTTTCTCAATCCTTATTACTTATATAGTAGAGATGCATGTACAAATAATATCATCAACGGTCTATTTGATGTGATTGAATGCAAAGGTATTTTCTCTATTGAAGGGAAATCACAAGCCATAAATGAAATTAAATTGTATTGTGAAGGTTTTAGGAGTTTTGCTAGATCATAAACAAAGAGAGAACATATAATGAAAAAATGTAGCTTAGTAAGTTTTTATAGTTTTAATTCATTCTTTACTTATTAATAATATATATTTTATTTTTCATAACTATTAGTTTAAAATATAAATGAGTGGTGGAAATTATTCGTGATAGTACTCCAATGTTGAGAAAACTTACTATTAGATTACTCAGTCAAACAACTTCGGCATCAAGTTGTTAATGTAATTAGAATGTTTTTGAATGTATTCATACAAGAAATGAAATCATTTGGAACATTATAGACTTAATGACCTTATTTACATTACTTATAATCTGAGAATGAAAATAAGTTTTTGATAGTGTTGTTTTTATTTCAATAATTTTATTTTTATTATTAACTTTATAATTTCTCTATTATGTATTCAGAGCGTTTAGTAAAAAGAGAACGTATGATCCAGTTGATATTGATTGTATTGAACATACTAATTTTTTGAATCGAAGAAGAAGAAACATCATTTGATCTTGGATTATAATGAACTTAAAAAGGCAGTTTATCAAAAAATGTGTTTGCCACAACAAATGAATTAAGAACATCTACTAATGGTCAGTTCATATCTTATTTTTATCATATTTAAGTTAAAAGTATAATATATTACAAATTTACAATTGAGAATAATTTAATACATTACTAATTTGTAATTTATTTGAATGTAGTAGAAGAAATTGATGCAAATACTTTGGATGAAAATGTAGTTTACGAGTCTTTAGATAGCATTGGAGAATTTGCAGCTTTTGAAGATGATGAAACACATCCTCCTTCAAAAATACAATTTTGATTTTTATTATTATTTTAAGTTTTATATTAGAGTCATATTTATTTATTATTAGTTTATTATATAATAATAGACATTGATGTATTTTTTCCAATATGATATAGTATTTTTATTTACTTTTATAAATTTTACTTATTATTTATTATATAGCAGTTTTTAGCAGTTTAGTACTAGTTGAATCATTAAACCTTAAACCTTTCCTTTAACCGGTTTGATGTTTGGTCCGATTTTTAAAACACTAGGGGAAACTTACTATCTTAGATGTACTAAATGTAAGTAGAGGAAGAACATGATATTATAGATTTTGTGAGATCTGACACTTTTTGATGTTTTGATTTTATACTTCAATAAAATTTAATATTTTAGAAAATTTTATGGGCTTTGTTTGGCAAATAGTTTATCATCTATTTTTTGGCTGATTAAGATGTATTTGGCTATTTGGTTATATCAAACAACCGATAATTATGTTTGGAAATTAACAGATTGGGTTGGCGAATTGAACTTAATCTTCTATTTTTGAAAATGCTACTATGGGGAGTGTTTTCAAATAGTGGATGAAAAATTAAGGGATGAAAAGATGATTGTGTCCAAAGGTTACAATAAAATGTAACCATGGGTAGCCTCAATTTCTTCCTCTGTTAACATTCTTCTTGTTGAACGTCCATATGTTCGTCCAGGATATGTGAAAATGGATAAGTTACCATTAGAGTCACTTGTTCCTCCCCCATCGTCATTACGAGGAACTTTTCTTTCTCTTGTGTGAACATGCGACTCAAAATAATGTGAACAAAATGTACTAGCTTCCTTACTAAATAGGCATTACCTATTGAACCTTTAACTCTAGCCTTGTTTTTGATATTTTTCTTTAAGTGATGCAAATACCTATATTAGAGAATATGGTTATTACAATTTAGTAGTTAAAACATGTTATTACTTCAATTACAATAATTTTGGTTGGATTACCTCTCAAACGGATACATCCATCGATATTGAACTGAAATAGCTAGTTTTGCCTCGTGTGCTAAATGTATAGGTAGATGCTCCATATAGTCAATGAAGCTTGGAGGAAAAATCCCTTCTAACTTGCACAAAATTACTGAAATTTCCCTTTATAGTTTTTCCATTTCAGCCAACTTGATTTCAGATGATGTTAAACTTTTAAAGAACAAACTTAATTTTATTATTACTTCCCAAACCTTATTCAGTAGCAATTCTCGAAATGCAATTGGAATTAGCCTTTGCATAAACACATGATAATCATGACTTTTCATCCCAAATAATTTGAATTTCCTCATATCCACACACCTTGCCAAGTTTGAAACATAAACATCGGGAAACTTTAAACTTTTCAACCATTCATACTAAATCTCCTTTTTTTTGTCCAAAGTGTAACATGCTTTCGGATATTTGCCGGTGCGAAGATCTTTATGTAACTCGTTCCTTTTACAAAAAAGTTGCAAATCAGCTCGTGATTTTGCATTGTCTTTGTCCTCCCTTCAATGTTCGTTATGGTATTGAAAAAATTGTCAAAAATATTTTTTCAATATGCATCACATCTAGATTGTGGCGTATCAAATTAGTTTTCCAATATGGAAAATCCTAAAAGGTGCTTCGTTTTCTCCAACCAAAGTTTTTACTAATGTTTGTATTTACTTCATTAGCTTCAAATTCTGTAACTTTCAGCAAGCCTAATTTATCAACCTCCTGCAAAATCTCTTCACTAGCTTTGTGAGGGGGAGGAGGTGTTTTTACCATCCTATTCTTAATGAACTTTTGTTTATTGCGTCTAAATGGATGATCTAGAGGAAGAAATTTCCTATGATTGTCAAACCAACATGTTTTGCCCCCATTTGGAAGATAAAACGCATAAGAATCATTGTCACAATAAGGACAAGCCAATTTTCCTGCTGTGCTCCATCAAGACAACATGGTATATGCCAGAAAATTACTAATGGTCCACATTAAAGCTGCTCTTAACACAAAATTCTGTTTCAGAGACACATCATATGTCTGAACACCATATTCACAAAGATACTACAATTCATATATCAATGGTTGTAGGAATACATCAATTATATGCTTCGAATTTTTAGGCCCTGGCACAATCACTGTCAAAAACATATATGCATCTTTCATACACATCCATGGTGGAAAATTATAAGGAGTAATTATGATTGGCCATGATGAATATTGCTGGTCGGACTGGCCAAAAGGTTGGAATCCATCCGTTGAAAATCCCAACCTAACATTTTGACTTTCAGCTGCAAAATCAAGATGGGTGTCATTGAAATGTTTTCAAGCCAGTGCATCTGATAGGTGACTCATTATTCCATCTTCCTGTTCGTGTTCATTATGCCATCTCATATGAGATGCAGTAACATCAGAAGCATATAATCTTTGAAGTCTCGGAGTTAGCGGAAAATAATACATCTGCTTCCTGGGTACTAATTTTTGTTTCATAGAACGCTTTTTAGGCTTAAACCTAGGTTGACCATAAAATTTGCACTCTTATAATTCCACATCATCTCTCCAATACAACATACATCCCAATTTGCAATAATAAATCTTTTCAACAGGCAAACCAAGACCCCTAATAAGTTTCTTTATATTGTAAAAACTATCAACTATTGTATGATCAGGAGGCAATGATTCATTATTCAATTCAAGAATTTTATCAAAACTACGGTCCAAAATATGCCCTTCAGTCTTTATGTTCAATATTCGAGCAATTGGAGACAATTGGGTCATTGTCTCACAATTTGGCCATAATTCTTGGTCAGCTGACTGTAGTAAGTCAAAAAATTGTTTTGCATATGGGTTTGGTTTTTCTTCAGCATTTTCCATATTTTTCTGAAAGGTATAACCGGCTACATCATAAACAATTTGCATGTAAGAATTTTCATTTCCATCCATATAATTTGTTCTAAATCCAATCTCCCCTTCAAAACTCATTTAAGGTCACATACGATTGTACTTGATTACCCCTTGAGGTGCTACAAATCAATGGTTCCCCATGTCATGTCCACTCAAAATAACTGGGAACAAAACCCTTTTCTCAGCAAATGCCCATTAACTTCATCAATAGGAAGGAAATGAATGTGTTTGTACTTCTTACATAGACATCTGATCTTTGGGCCATCCATATATGTTGGACCCCGATTTCGGAGCCCAACATCCGGAGTCATAAACCTTGTGCTTATTACCCTGTAGGGTCATTAGCCATCCTTCACAAGAGTGGTGTGCCCACACCAGTCAGTTATCAAAATCACAAATTGACTTCTTCAAAGAAATTGTAGCTCTAAGTCTCTAGTTTGTTTTGAAGCAAGAATCATCTCAATCGAAGCTCTATAGATCAAGATATGCTTAAAAAGCCTAAGCATGTACATACCCTAATCATGCTCTCCCAAACGACCCCTCAATTTTTGTCCATCAAACTTTCTCAAATTAACTCCAAAGGATACCAATTTTTATAGAGAGATAGAAACACATGTTAGGAATCCATTGCTTCAAGAATCACTTCATTTGGAGGTCGGATGAGAAAGTTAAATCTGAAGAATAGAACATGTTTATACATTCAATCAATTTGTACCTATCTTGGCGCGATTGCCATAACTTTCAATCTAAATGTTTGATTGAGTTTGGTTTTAGACTATTTGAAAGAAGACTTCTAGATCTACAACTTTTATGAAAACCAAAAACTGAGATTCTGCCTTTAAAAGGGTCAACAATTGCAATTTCCTGAAGATGTCCCGTGAATGTCCGTTTAACGGACATGTATCGAGTTTGAGAGCCAATTTCGCCCAAGAAGGTCCATTTAACGGACATTACATGGACTGGCCTGGGGGTGTTTGACACCCAAGAAGGTTCGTTAAATGGACCTAAAGTCAATCTAACGAACATAGGGGCTCCCCAAACCCCTCCAAAGCCCTTCCAATGCTTCCTACATTCAATCTAACTTCATATTCACTCAATATCTCCACAAAATCAACTCTTCTAGTATCAAATCACTTCATAACAACTCAAACACCAAATTTATCTCACAACATTCTCAACTCCCAAATCATTTGGTTCATCAAAACCACAATTTCCTATTGTTTTTCATAGCTGTCACAAACACAAATCCTATGCAGTATCAGTACTTGTAATGAACATAACTTTCCACTACGATATCCAAAACTTACAAACTTTCTATCGTTGGAAAGCTAAAAAGATCATCTACAACTTCCGAAGACAATTTTTACTAATTCTACCCAGATTATTCCAGATTTTCTCTTGAATTCAAAACACAATTCCTACCCTTATAAAAATTGAAAATAGCAATGTAAAAATTTGAAAAGCCATAAACAACCATAATGCATATGTATTTC
This sequence comes from Erythroxylum squamatum, assembly GCA_025629845.1. Taxonomy (NCBI): domain Eukaryota; kingdom Viridiplantae; phylum Streptophyta; class Magnoliopsida; order Malpighiales; family Erythroxylaceae; genus Erythroxylum; species Erythroxylum squamatum. Next base: position 27,511,620 of record JAOTBA010000002.1, on the reverse strand, counting down.
ATTCAAATCAAAAGGTAAGAGTTTACAACGCTTTAGTGGGCATTTCGAGCCACAAATACATCATAATGCAAAATACAAGCTTTGCAAAACAATAATTTCTCAAAATGCAACTAAAGCATTGTTTTACAAATTCTAACTTCAAAAGAACAAAAGTGCAAAATTGAGTGATGCCTTGATGCTCATCTCGATCACTTGCTAACTTGCTCATCACCTGCGGGTGGGAAGGAGTGGGGGTGAGCTTAACACTCGTGGGTAACAGGTTTATAATCGGAAAATAAACAAAACCATTCAAAACCTTTATGATCATAGCCAATTTCTCACAACAATCCATATAACATAAATTTCTCAACTTTGTCAAACCCGTTCACAATTCACATAAGTCATACATCCATCAAACTTGCCAGTACAACATAACCAATCAAACACATCAAAAACAATTAAACACATCAAAATAGTTCGGGTGGATCCGTAACAGAACATACTACACATTTTCCATAAGGGTCCTGTATAGCTGTGAACAGAACGTACTATCGCAATTCCACCAAGTGGTCTTGCGTAGCCGTGAACTTATGGGAGTCCATGATGGAGCTCCATGCCACTAGCGGGCAGGCGAGAGAAGCCTTTAGACAAGTGCACTTGACTGACAGAACAGATCACCACAAACCCACATAACATGCAATTCATGAACTTGAAACATGTTGCCCATATGGCACAATTTGGAAACTTGATTTCATAAGCATGACATATGTCATATGCATTTCTGATATCATTTCACAATTCATCAACCAAAAACCCATACCAATCATATAACCATCTCTCAAATCATCTAAAAACCACAAATACAACAATTATGGAACAGTTTGAAATCATTCCCATATCACTCAAAATTCATTCACAAATTCATATACAAAAACATATGAAACATTCTCAAACCATCTTA
>JAOTBA010000002.1:27432079-27466861 GCA_025629845.1 Erythroxylum squamatum | reverse complement strand
CTTCCAATTTTGCCCCTCATGCATTCTTAACACCTTAACATTATAATTCAATCAACTTATGTCATAAAAATCTTACTAACATTAACATACTAATTAACTCCAAAAAATAATATAATATAACAAAGCCTCAAAATTCATTTAGTCATGCTTAACTTCTTCTAAAAATAAGACCTTTTTCTAATCATCAAATTGAAGGAATTTGCTAACACTTCCTTCTAGAGAAATTTTTCTCATTATCTCAATTTTCCAATGACACCAAAATCATTCAATTTGATTCAGTAATTTAAAAGTTATGGCCCAAACACTTTCGGACTGTTACTAAACCAAGACTGCACACTAAACCCAAATTCACTCCAAAAATTGAAAGTCTTAAGGACTGAATTGAAATTTGATTCCTTCAGATAACTTGTAGCTCCATGTCTCTAGTTTAATTTGAAACACAAATCAACTTAATCGGAGCTCTACAGATCAAGATATCGCCAAAATACTGAAGCATGTTCAGACTTTTTCAACCGATCCTCTAACTTTGATTCAATCAATCTTTCTCAAATTATTCTCAAAACTCATAAATTTTTATGGAGAAGTAGAGAATTGTCTTAGGAAACCAATGCTTTAAATATCGGGTCAATCGGAGGTCGGACAAAAAAGTTATGGCTAAAAGAGTAGAGAGAGGTCGGATCAGGCCAAAAATCGGCCAAAAACAATCGGCCGCGTGCGCGCGCGCTGGGCGCGCTTGCTCTCGCGAAGGCCAGCCTCCTGATTTTCTTCTAATCTGACATCCTAACTTCCAAACTTCATAACTTTTGACCCAGAATTCCAAAGTTTACAAACTTAGTATCAATGGAAAGGTCAAAGAAAGCTCTACAACTTCTATGAAGGACTTAAAAATAATTTCGATCTCTAAAGGGGTCAAAAGTCCACACAAAAGTGACTGGTTGTCAACTTCATCCTAAACAGCATCAGAACTTCTAAACATCATAACTTTCTACTCCATTGTCCAAAAATTCCATACTTTATATCAATGGAAAGATAAAATCACAATCTATAACTTTCATGTAGGACAGAAAAATCAATTTGACCTCTAAGGGAGTCAAAAACCACTTCAAAGTTTCTGTCCACTAATGGTCATCCCAAACAGTAACAGCAACTTGAAAAAATCATAATTTCCTATTTCGTAGCCCAAAACTTCCATACTTTACATCAATATAAAGATCAAAACATAATCTAAAACTTTCATGAAGAACTTCAAAGCAATTTCAACCTCTAATTAGGTCAATTTTTTAATCAAAGTTTCTGCCCATAACGAAAATTTTGACAGCATCTCCCCTAAATTTTCACTAGCCAAAATCTTCAAACACTCACACAATTTATAGCAGCTGCACAAACACTTCAATTTCCCACAATCTCCAATTCCACATCCAAACACAATACACAATACTTCATCTTTTTATCAAACATAAGCAAAACACAAGGAAAACCAAATGTCTTTCATTTCATCAAATGCTCATAGATTCACCCACTACCACATACTCTTCATCCAAATTCATCTCAACACAATTTAATCTCCAACAAGCCAAACCAACACAATTAATCAATTTCAACGCAACAATGGAGGAAATGCGCATACGCATTGCTCTTTCACATAAGTCACCCAAAATCTCATAATCATCAAAAACCAAAATCGATTTTTCACTCTTCATTAACTTACTACAATCACGACCTAATTTTTGTATATCATTTCAAATTCAAAAATTTTCAGTTCTTTGCACATGAATAATTACCAATAATTTCTCATTTAATTTCATTTAATAAATCAAATCTCTAAGAAAAGTTCGGGGTCCAACACGATCTCATAGACTAAAGTATAAAAACACTTAAACAAACGTACATGTGTTTGTTAGAGAAAAAGTTTGCTGACCTGACCCTATATGAGAAATCTATTTGGAACAATATTTGTATATCAATGAAAATTATCATTGTGATGATTATATAAATGATCTTTTGACTTGAGATTTCTAAATTATCTTGTATAGGGATTGCTATGTTTTAATACTATTTATGAACTATTCTAGTAAATGATAACTCATTCGTTAGTCATTGGATGTAGCATAAACTATATAGAGCTAGTTCAGTGATCAATATAGGATTCATCACTCTAAAGTAATTAGGATGAACGTTCTATTGTTCTCGATTAGTATTAATTACGGAAGTCCTTGTCCAAGGTGGAATGACACTTTAAAAATAATTTTCAAACGTCATTAATTGAATTAATTGCTAGTGGTAGAGAACTAACATGATTGAACTCAAATAGAGTAGACATTAATTTCATGCTCTATATCTTATTGGAATATCATCTGATAAAAAGTAAAATTATATGGTAAAATCATGTATAAAAAGATTCAGCAGCAAAACTACTTTGAAATTCCTAAATATTTGGGTGGTCATGATGCATTGTTAGATGGTAATCTTGATCTATAAACATAAATTGTTTAATTACATAATTAAAGATAAATTAAAGGAGTTTAATTTATCTAATCCTAAATATGATTTAGGGTTATAATCTATATCCATTGCCAATATATTTAGGAACCTAATGAATCACACACGAGTTAAAGAGAAAAAAGATATTTTAGTCAAGTTGGACTTGATTGCAAAGTTTGAGAATTTTATAACTAAATATGAAATATTCATTAAGTAAGGATTAATATGGGATATTGGATCTTATTTGAACATAATTGGTTTTTAATTAGAATTATTTATAACTCTAATTAAGATGTAATTAAACTTAGAATTTAATTTCAATTAAATTACTATAATGTCCAATCTCGATCTCTAAGGGAGCTAACACTCTTTGCCTAACTATTTCTAATTAAATTACTATAATATCCTAAACTTATTATAAATAGGCTTAAGCTCTAAAAGAGCTAGCATTCATTGTCTAACTCTATTTGTAATAGTTACAAAGTTCTCTTAACATGTTCTGTCGTTAGAGGTCAAATACTTACACAACTATAATGGTTGAGATGAGCAAATTTTATAAATGGTTTGAGGGATATGACAAGAAAAGGATCAAGTTTTAGAATAAAGAACTAATTACGATTTATTCTTTATTATGATTTATATGTTAAAATCATTTTATAAAATTTTAAATGATCTTAGCTTTTGAAAAATTTTCATAATTATTCTGCAAAGTGCGAGATCGGATCTTGCCTTGATTTCGCAACATTGTTAACTATGTATTTTGAATAATTTATCTCAAATCACAAATTTAAATTAAATGAAATATTCCACTCAAATAGTTCTAATAAATTTTAAAGTAAAAGAGACAAACATTGGAATTATCAAATTGATCGAATTAAACTAAAATTTAATATGATAATATATTAATTTTTTATTAATTTTGTAATATGTTATGTAATAACATTAATTAACAATAATAAATATATAAATAATAAATAACTAACTTGATTGAGTTTTTGTATTACCAAATAAAATTATGATTACCATATAATGTTAATTTATCTTATTAATCATTACTAATATATTAATTTAATGTATATTAATATATATATATATATATAATAAAATTCTAATAAAGACTTGATTATACTATTATTTTAAAGTGATTAATATGTTATTAATTATTGATGAAATATGATAAATTAATATATTATAATTATTGCTAAAATATTACAAATTAATTGTTAATAAAATATGATAAATTACTATACTATTAATAATTAATAAAATAAATTTATAGTAGTTATGATTATTTTTACATCTTTCATATAAGTAACACTATATGAATAGGAAAAATCAACAAAATAATAACATTTTTGCATTTTTATTTAATAACAAAAATCAATCAAGTTAATCATCAATTATTTATAAAATATGAATTATAAATAAAATAAGAAATCGATCATTTTATTTATTATTATATAATAAAAAAACTTAATTTACTATCGTAGTAAATATATTACATATAAATTAATAATTATAAAAATTTATTTTTAATTAATTGATTAATATTATATGTGAAATATTATTATAATTTTTAATATAAGTAATGATACATTGATTATGATAAATTAATAAATCAATTTATTTGATATATATATATATATATATATCACTTCTATAATTTGCTAATTCTTAATCACCTTCATATAATTTGATTGTCTACGTAAAACTTTATGTATTTTAAAAATATCAAATCTAAAGAAGTTAACGGGTGTCAAAATTTTAATAAAATAGAGAGTTTTTCCAAAATTTTTAGTAAAATTAATGAAACTTTAATTTTAAAAATTGTTGTCTTTTAATTATCTGAGGAAGGGGACGTCAACACATAATTATAATATATAATAGTGAAAAAGCACGAAAAGGTTGCTTTTGTTTACCAGTGAAACTCGAAGCACGTTAACTACTCTTTTTTTTTTTGGTTACAAACACGTTAACTACTCTTTATCTCAACAATAAAAGCTATGGAAATGATAAAAAAGGCAACAAAAGACAAAAAGAGAAGACTTATTTATGGATTTGTACCAAAAACAGTTATTTATCTACACAAACATGAATAAAAACAATTTGCAAGACCATTATTGCAAATAATTATAGGTTATTACCAAAGAAACATAATGGGCACAATTGACACCAATTAACAACTTAATAAAATTGACATAAATAAATAAATATCAATTATATTTATTATGAAGGCATAACAAAGTGTCAAACAAAAGCGTATGGCGTCAGAAACACAGCCTCTTCCTTGCCCACTAGAAAAGAACCAAAGTTCAAACGTATAAAATACCTCCGAATCAGCACCCAAACACTCGTCCATCTTTTTCTCTCTCTCCAATTTCAAATCTAGATTCTTCTCCAAACTGTATTCTCCTCCTCATCAATTCTATCGTTGGTGAAACTTCGCGATTGATCGGTCAGACGAGTGATTCGAGCGATCTCTGATGAAGAATCAGCCGGAGGAATTGTCGTAGAATGGCGGAGCACGAAGAGATCGACAAGAACCAGAGGTGCATTGGAGAAACTAAGGTTGATAAGAATAACGGTGCTAGAAATGCAGATGAAATCGACGAGAAGACGAAGAAGAAGAGTGTAGATCCTGAGTTGTTCAGCTGCTTGCTTCAGCCTGCCAGCACTGATTCCGATCCTGATTACGTCGGCCTTCGCCGCTTTCTTCTCTATCGGAAAGCGGAGTCCGGTGTTCTTCGCCGTCTTGTGAGCTCTATATTTTAGATGTTTGTTGTTTATTTTTGTACTTTTCGCTTTCGTAGCGTAGAAGTCAATCGAGTAATTTAGTTGATAGATCTGGGTTTTTAGATGCTAATTTTTTATTCTTAGAGAAGAAATGGAACTATATGATAGCTTAAGAATGTTGATTGTATAGTTGGTGAGAGATTAAGAAACTCGCCGATTCGGGAAATGCAAATAAAGGAGATTAGCAAATCTGATTTTACTTCGTCGATACTTGTGGAAGCTTATTTAGGAGAACAGATTCTGCGTTTACTTGAACTCAATTTCGTTTTGATAAAATAGAAAGTTCACCGATCACGTTAGTTAAGATTATACGAATGGATTCAGATTGTTTGGCATTTTTTGGTTAACTTGAAGGCAATGAAGCTCATGCCGGAAATTTCTCAACTCTCTTAGGACTGGAAATGCAATGGAAGAGGTTATGTTAGCTACCGTAACTACATTCGCAGGCCAAGAAATTGGGAGAGTACGCAGATACTAAGCCAGCAAAGCACTCCAGGAAACAGGTTGCTGAAAGTCTATGTATAAGTTTCAAGTATTGTCATCAGAACTATATTAATTACAGAATTAGTCATAATGAAGTGGTCAAAGCAGTCGTATGCTCATCTAGATCTTGACAGGTTAGCATTGAGAAACTAGCATAAGCTATTCCAGTCGTATGATAACAGTTACAAACTCACTGGTACAGAAGGATCCATCCATTAGAAATTTTATTAGGGAGTTGAGAATCCTTACATCAAATATGCTAATATTTATGAAGACTAGTTGCGGATGTGTCATGATGGAGTGTTCTTTTATGTAGTTCTACTTCTCCCTTGTATTTCCATGCATAAAACTCCTAATATTCTTTGTTCATCTACAGAAGCATGATGAACATTTATGACAGTGCGATTTATGGTTTGTGAGTCCTTTTTAAATTATCTTTCCATACAATTCTGACATCAGGTTAATTTACTGGTTGATGCATCAGTGGGCGATGGCTTCCATCTGCAAGTCCACTCTCCCATTTATATGAGGTGGAGAGCTGGAGCTCTAGCAGGGTATGTCAAGTTAGCTAAGATTTTTTTTAGCTTTTCCACTCTATTGCCTACCTCTTCTCATAATCTCCGTAGCAGACCCAACAGTTCAAACATTATAACATGTTTTGAAGATGAAAGTTGATTTTACTGTGGCCAATGTGCATTTTACGCATTTGCAGTCCAGCTATTCAATTTGTTTTTATCTGAATTTGCATAGGTCTTCTCAAAACGACCAAGGACAGCATACGCACATTAGTATGATTTATAATATGCAACATATGAGGAGAGAAATTTTTTTCCAATTTGTACTTTAATCATCCATCTTCAAGGTTCCATATTCACCTTCTACAGATCTTTTGTATGTTAGGTTCCAGTATATTCACAAAGACTAACAACTTTTGTTTTCCATTTCACTATAAACTCATATATGTACTTAACCAAAAAGATGTCCATATCTTATGTATATGCTTACTGTATACTTGTTGCCATGATAAATTCTGGCTCATTTTTTGCATCTACCCCTTGTTATGAAAAAGAACGAGTTAATTAGCTGATTTGATGATGGTTTCCTCAAATCTCAAATTACCACTTCTTTCCTGCTTGCCATTATTGTGTTTAGGTGTTGTTGTGGAACAAGAATTTTGATTATGGATTTACTTCTAGAATCATCGAAAGTTGTTTCATGACAATATAAAATATTTCTGAAGTTATTAGTCATTTTTCTTCCATGTGATTGTGATATTTGCTTGTAGGATTTACAACTGCCTTCAACTCATAGAACAAGCTTCAGCTCAAGTGTCAGTGATAGTGATCACCAACGGGATCGAGGAGTTGAACCTGCATATTCATTTGTTGGCATGCATTGCATCTTTGATCAATGCAAAGCAGCTGGTAACCATAACTAGTAACATAGACAACTTTTTCTGTCTCTTGAAGTGTTGGTAGTATGTTTATTTGTTTGATCCTGCAATCTGATTGGGCTTATATACAGTTACAGTTTTGAAGTTTGGGCACATGAGCTCTGATCTACTTGCATTTGGGGTATCGGATGGAACCTTGACAGTATGCACTGTCTCTGAGCCACCTTCAATCCTCAAACAGTTGAAAGGGCACACACAAGATGTTACAGGTTTGATTAACTGGTATTGTTTCTGATACATCTAAAAAATTTAATAAATCATTATATCATACGAGTCCTGCCTTGTTTATCTTGTTTGTTAACTCTATTGCATGCATCATTATAAATTCATAATCTCCAAGGCCCTATATTGCATTGATCACTGAAATCCTTGCTTTATACAATTTTCCTGTAGTCCATACTTGGCTTGTGTATACTTTTCTTTTTCGCGCATCTCACATTGTGGGTAGTGTGAAAAATGAGAACCACAAAATTATATTTTGTATGACGTCTTGTCTTCTAGTATTATTCTATATTGGTTCTGTTTTTGGTGGTTATACCATTGATTTATAAAAGTTGTCTTACTAAAAGATATGCTACTATGCTAGGTATGAAGGGAGATTTTTTAATGTACGTTATTGTTTTAATTAGAAGCTTCCTGATCTATAATATATTACCAGATTTTGATTTTTCATCCAACAATCAGTACATTGCATCATCATCCATGGATAAGACCGTGAGGGTATGGGAGTTATCACGAGGCATCTGCATTCGAGTGATATATGGAGTTTCCTCACAATTCTGTATTCGTTTTCATCCTGTAAGTATGACAGTTCAGTTTCATTCTTCTGCTTCTTTAAATTTAGCATGCATTTCTTGTCAACTGTCAAATTTCATTCCAATTTACCTTCTAGTTATAGTAGACACATATTTCAAAACTATTACCATGTTATACCAGGAGTTCATTTCCCTTCCTTCTCTTCCTATTTTATTGTCTTATCTTCCTTTTCTTTTTCCGTGGTTTTTTTTTTCTGTCAATTAAATTGCTTTCTGAATTACTGTTTTATTTGATGACAAAACCATGTTTTGCCCTGAGGATTTTGTCACTTACTTCCTTTGTCTTACACATCTTTCTTGACAAATGATCTAAATTTATGCATCTCTCTTAACTCCTTCAATGCAGGTAAATAACAACTTTCTTTCAGTTGGAAATGCTAACAAAGAAATCACGGTACAACATGCTTTCATTAATGTTACACTGAGTCATGGTGGAACGAGCAAGTTGCAATATTCAATTGAAATTATTTTGTAAAATTGTTCAGTAGTGCACTATCACCTTTGATGATGACGGTCTGCAGTAAAACTTTTAGGAAGTTTACAACAGTATTAAGCCATCAGAGAATTTATTTGTTCAAATGATGCTGATTTGGAAACTCCAATTCTAGCTTCAACAGAACCAAGCAATTCAGTTCACCCCATTTTATTGTTTGCATTTCTTCGTTGAGATAACAGGTATTCAACTTCAGCACCGGAAGGATTATACATAAATTGGTCCTTGATGACCAGGTTACGTCCATGGACCACGATCACACTGGTCACCTTATTTTCTGTGGTGATGCACAAGTGAGCCTCCTATATATGTGCCAAATAACCTTTTCCGTTTGATAAAGTCACATGTGACAAATACTCATGGAATGATGCATGCAGGGTTGTGTTTACTCGGTGAGTATGGACTCACGTACAGGTGCCATATCCCGGTCACATCGCCATCGAAGTGGCAGCAAGAACAAATATCCAGTAACTACTGTGCAATACCGAAGTTTCTCTCTACTGGCACGAGGACCTGTATTACTGACATGTACTCAAGATGGAAGCTTATCTTTCTTCAGGTGTTTCATAATGGCATATTTTCTACTTTTAGTCGATTAGTAACTTGAATTAGCTTAACTATGCTTTGATTACATGCAGTATTGCCTTGGAAATAAATGGTTATCTCACTCTTCGTTGCTCTCTTAAATTGGCTCCACGAGTGCACAAGATAAGAGCTTCTTTCTGTCCTCTTCTCTCCCTTGAAAAGGGAGAATACATAGGTCTGTATGATTTTCCATTCATCAAACTTTCCTCACGACTTTCTCTGCTGTGCTTACTGGGAACCCTAGATTAACCAAAACCGTGTCAACCCACCTAATTTTCAGTTCAGATAGTTTGTAAGTGTTGACTTCTCAAAAAGTTGCTCGACCAATGGGAATATTAGAACCTAAAAGAGTTCAATTGTGCATAGTGATTCCAAGTTTTTATCTTTGCTCACTTAATATGCAGTGGCTGGAAGTGAGGACTCTAACGTATACTTCTATGACTTAACTCGTCCAAAACATACATGTGTAAACAAGCTGCAGGTTGGTTTTGTATACGAGGTTGTATCCGTTGCCTATATGAAGACTCCCAACTTGACAAGTATCTGTGGATGCAGGGCCATAGATTCCCGGTTGTCGACGTCTCATGGAACCACGGAGAGAACTTGTTGGCTTCATCAGATCTTTACGGCATCGTCATTGTATGGAAGAGAGCAAAGGCAAGTTAAACCAAATTCTATGCGGTAGATTCTTTTTATACATTCCACAGGGACAAGGAGAAAGTCAACGCATTTTTTATGTTCGGCATTTTTTGTCAACCTGGTTAAGCGTTATTCGCGTCTCACCTGACCTTTCTCGACTCATTTCATAAAGTCATGCAATGCATGTATGAGAAAATATCAAAAATAGCTGTGGAAAAAAGATCTGCATTCGTTGTTCAGATTCTTAATAATCTCTACGTAAAGAAGATACAAATATCATTGATGTATTTTACAAGGAATTTTTGTAAGTTCATCTGCCATATTTTTCGATAAACCTTCTTTGGCATTATTAACTTTTATGGTAAAACTAAGTATGTCGTACTTTTGCTCTTTTACAAACAATAGTTGCATGTGTAATAATTAGTTTGTCTACAATCATTTAATTACTGAATTGTTGGGTGTACAATATGATAGTGTTTTTACAATCTGATAATGATAATATATTTGTCTTTGGTAATAAAAATTAGAAAGTAATACTGAAGTTGCTTCTTTTAGAAATAATTTTGTCGGCATATGTTTTAAGATCCATTATTAATTCTTTTCTTTGATTATGTAAATGAAATATACGGATAATGCCTTTTTGTTCTTACAACAAATATAGTGTTGATCAAAACAACCTGATAAAATATCTTTTAAAGCACTTTTCCGTGTAACGTATTCTGAAACTGAAAACACAATTATACTAGTGTCATAATCTTAATTCTTTTCTTTGTTTTATGTAAATGAAATAAGCTTCTTTTTATCTTATAAAGCCATAACGACTAAAGACGGCTGAATCTTCCAGCTTTTCTTTGAAGTACTTTTCAATGCAACATCTTTTTAAAAACAATTATATTTTTATTTGATGTTCATATGTTGATTGTTACATTATCATACTATTACTGGAATATAAGTTTTTACACGTTAAGCATAATAGATGTTCTCCTAATAAATGTAACCAAAAAAAAAAAAAGAACTACCTCACAAAATATGACGTTTGGCATAGTCAAGTGAAGACAATTCTTAAATAATTAAATAATTTAATAGTTATTAGTCATATTTTCAGAAATAATTATGATATGGATGTAAATTAAATGACAAACTATTCAAAATAATTAAAAATCAATACATTAAATTGTTTAGATTTACATAATCTTGTCAATTTACATTATATAAGATTATATAAGTAATTGTTCACTCTTATGAAAGAAATATTAGAAAAATAAAAATATTAAGGCCTTTTAATGACACGTGATATCTTTATCATATAACCACATTATTCTTATATGTAAAACATATACATACATATATATATATATATATCTATATATGTAAAGGAAAGTTATAGTTTAAATCTAAAACGTTTATTTCATTTTTATATTAACTAAATACATAAAAATTTAATATATTATAAATATATCTCTTTTTAATTCTAAAGTAAACACGATATATGTCAATGTCAGATTTGTAGATACATTATAATAAATAAATTAAATAATTAAAGTTAAAAAAACTAATCAACTTCATAATAATCAAATCAAATTCTTCGTATATTTGTAGAAATTGGTTAATGATGATTCATCAATCAAGTATTTATTGGATTAATTTCATTTTCAAACTAATCAATTAAAGTACGAAAAAACTAGTTGTTACAAAGGTTTTTCTAGACACCAAACTTATACCGAAGTCGCGTGTACTTCTTTACATGGCAATTTCACTTAGGTCCGTTTAAGTAAAACTTAAGCTTCCCACATGATTATTGACCAATAAAACCTTGTTCCTGAACACTTTACGACCTTTAAAATGTTTAACTCTGACACTCGAGTAAGAATATTACGAAAGTATTACATTAATCATAGGTAACAATAAACATACAAGAGCTACGATAAAAACTAACCTTTATTATTCCCTCGTATACAAAACAATGTTCTCTCTCAATGTACTCCCTTCCTCTCTATCTCTCCTTTGAAGCAAGGCTTAAATAGCTATTTATCGACACTTCTGACTTTACAATTCAAAATCCTAATTGAATTGAACTAACTAGATCATCTATATTCTTATCAGATTACATTACATTAACCAATTGGATGACATCCTCATCCAAGTAGGATTTTATTTCATAGGATTTATCTACGTCACTACCAACAAGATAAGAAATTATATTTAACTATGAATGATACATTCATGTCTCTTCAGATAATCTAACCACATGGTCTTTATGACTTTATCTTTTAGGGATAATGTATATCAACTGTGGTCTTATCCACTACATCATTCAAGATCTCTCCTTGATCTCTATTTGTTGATGATGAGTCATTCGAACCCAAAACCTTTCATAGCATACTGGTCTAATCTAATGCTTACCCATGTCAAGTCCATTAGTCATAGTCTATTTATTTGAGCACATATTAAGTCCTTGGAGCTCTCAAATGTATCCCTCACATAACAAGAAAAATGTCGTTTAACAATGGATATTACCGACATAAAATCTAAAGATTTTGTCGGGAAGTCAGATTGGCAACAAAATTTATCGACGAACAAACGTGTAGTAAAAATAGTCGCAGGTAATAATACCGACGGACATTTCATGTAACTGTCGATGAATATACCGACGGTTGTTTGTTCAGTCGACCGTCGTTAAATTTCCGACGGTCTAGATTTTTCCATTAGCATATTTACAGATAGTATTAGTTATTCTGTCAGTAATTTTATTACAACATTACCGACAGTTATGATTGTTCTGTCAGTAATCATACCGACGATTTTTCTGCGGCAAATCCCATCGGTAAAATTTGCGAATATTATCGACGATTTGTTGTGTTCTTACTTTTTTTCCGCTGGTAAATATTTTAAAAAATTAAAAAATCCCATCATTAAATTTTATTTGATAAGCTTATGGTTGATGCATAATTTAAATAATAATGAATTATCTATGCATAATATTTTGATTTATTTATACATTTAATTTGTTTAAACAGAAAGTTGATTGATTATATAAAGTTAAAATTGTCTTAATTGATAATAAAAATATTAAATTGTACATAATAAATATTTTTAATTCAAATAAAATGACTAAAAGTACATTATTGATTTGGTGACCACAGATGCTCTGATTGCTGCGATGAGGTCCTATCCCTCCCCTTCAACTCATCCATCTCATTACGGAGCTGAGCTATATACTTCATCGACTGTTACAACTGAGTTGCCAATGTCAGTATTGTGCTTCGAAGCTTATTGACTTCGTTAGTTGTCGACTGCCTACTAGATGTGGAGGATTGCGAATAACATGTGTTCGCAAATGAACCTAAGCCAAATATCCTTCCACGATGGTCCCTACCACCCACTGCATGAAGATAAGTTTGAGTCTCATCAATATCTTCAGACTGCTGAAATTGTCGTTGAATGCTTTCTTGTATTTGCTCATATCAGAAGGCAATGTTTATATTATTAAGTAATAATTATTAAGCATTAATATTAAACTATAAATTTTCCATACATTTAATTCTCTACATCAGGTGTTGACGAATGTCACACCGTCATGCTTCTTAGTGTGAGTGTGTAAAAAGAGCTGATAGGGTGTAGGCCTCATGCCTATAGACTTTTCCTGCATAAGAATAAAATGTTATAAGTCAACTAGAATTTATAAAAATTTCGATAGAGTTTTCTCTAATTTTATGATATTTACCCTCTGTTGAACAAAGAAATTAACTTAACAACCCAACCATATATGACACTAGACATTTATAACATTATCATTCTCCATAATACACATATTTTTATTCCAAAATTCACACATCAATTTAAATTGAAATACATTAAAGTAAAAAAAATCAGAATATAAATGTAAAATGTAAATACTTATAAGTTTATTTGCATGCTCGTGGTGAGTGATAGATCCTCCCATCTGTATGGGAAGACTCTCTCCCCCCTGTCCTCCACGTCTGTTAGTAGAATTACGCTCTAAAATGGTCATTGCCTCAGGTGATGTCCAATACTATGGCCAACGACTCCATATTTGTTTAGAAATATAAGGCAGTTGTACACTAGCCTTGTGTATCGCACCAACAAAGTCCCGATAATGTGTACGTGCTCGTCTCTCTCATACTTTATTAATGACCGCGTCAAATTTAGAATCCCAAGAAAAAAAATTTGAAACAAAAGGAAAAACATTCGATAAATACTTATAATGTAATAATATTTATCTAACTAAAAAAAGAAACCAATATTTTTTATTGTACCTCAAACTCTTGATAGTAAAATTCTTTTGTAGTCTGAGAGATATTCTTTCATACATAACCCTCAAGATCAATCTTCTCCTTAAATTTGGATGTCATGTTTTTTGAGCACGGTCCAGACGGAATCAACCTAATATAAAAATAATAATTTTATATCATTTTTAAAATTTAAAATTATAACTTAATTATAAACATATAGTGTTTCATGTATTTTCACTTACAGATTATTGACAATTGTGATGTAAGTTCTTTCATCAGATCCCTCAACTCTAAGCTGGCGGCTGCCTCCTTCATCCATATCATTTACCTCCTGATATCTCTGTCGCTATAGGGGTAGTGGATGATGTAGGGGCGGTGGATGGTGTAGCAGTAGGTACAGAAGGTGATGCATCATCTACAAGTGTAGTAGCTAGAGGGGGAGGAGGTGATTCAGTTGTAGTTGCAAAATGTGATGATTCACTTGAACAGTAATTAAGTACCTCCGAATCGTTGTCTAAACCTATCATATTTTCTCTTTGGTGCTCGATTTCAACCTGAA
Source organism: Erythroxylum squamatum (assembly GCA_025629845.1). Taxonomy (NCBI): domain Eukaryota; kingdom Viridiplantae; phylum Streptophyta; class Magnoliopsida; order Malpighiales; family Erythroxylaceae; genus Erythroxylum; species Erythroxylum squamatum. The sequence goes on along the minus strand of JAOTBA010000002.1, from coordinate 27,452,307 downwards.
ATTCATATTTGATTGAATTTTCTAGAAATATAAGAATCTGACTTCAATATTTTCCACAATATATTGAAAAATAAATAATTGATTTGTTGAATATAATATTCAATTATAAGCACAAATTAATCGCTATCGTCACATTATTGTAAATTAAAATCATCAGATCTCTGGCCCTTGCCATCGTCTCCAGATAAAATTTTAACATATTCATTAGATGGATCGTTCAAAGGTTTATTATCGTCATATGTGACAGATGAATTTATTTCATAAACATCTTCCTAAAATGCTTCACTTTCAATTCTTTGTTCTCCTTTTCCTTGTAATTCAAAAACACCTCTAGGTTTACGTTTTATTAAATACGTTGCAGTCGACGCAAACGTTGACGTTTAACTTTCAACTTTATCGATGAAATACACTTTCGTCGCTAAATGAAGATGCTTATTTTGCCACCTATCATTCGCGCCTCTTTTACTGACGATGATTCCTATTCCGTCGCTATATTCCATCGCAAAAATCAGTGGGATAATTTCCCATCTAGCTTTACCGACGGATATTTTGTCCATCGCAATTACAACAATTTTATCGAAGGAATGTGATTTTCTATTGCTAATTTTCAACGGTATTATTTCCATCGGTAATTGTCCATCGGCAATCAGTAATTTTCTTTTAGTGACTCATCGCCAAACATATTAAATAATCCTTGAAATATATAATTAATATCAAACTCTTGCCATAAAGAACAATTAAACAAAGAAAACCAACAAAAACATTAGTAAGAACTTAAATCTAAGTCTTAAACACATGATCATCATCTAAGAGAACACTAAAAACACACTCTAGCACCTCGAAAACATACTAATTTTTACACCTATCATGATTGAGAGACCTAAGAAAATTGAGCCCAATCTAAGTGGATGGATGACTTCATTTGTTAAAGGATTCTGTTTTTTGATTTTTTCTAACCAATTTGTTAAGTTGTGGTAGGAATATTTAGTATATGTAAATAATGTTTGTAAACTATAACACATGTGATTATATCCTTGTTTTATGAAATCATCCTTTTGTATTTAAAATTATATGAACGTTTGATTAAAGGAACGATATTTGTCTTAAAATTTTCTTTTCTTGTTCTTTCTTAAAGAGTTTCCTCTCTCCAAGTGGAATATCTTGCAATCGTAACCATCCTCCTATCATTTACTAGATGTTTTATTCCAAGTCTTTTAATCTTATAATGTTGTTTATTTTATACGAACTAGCCAGCAAAAATTTTGGGATTTGAAACTTTAACTCCAAGGATAAAGTGTGAGGAGGCAAAAATCTTAGGAATATGATTTAGTTTAAGAGAGAATGAAGAGGATGCGGATGGGTAAGATCTAGTCGGGACGAGTTGAATCAATTTTAACTACAAAAAAAAAATTGGGTTACTTTATATTTAATTAAATTTGAGATTGGACTATATAAATCAAGTTTGATAAAGATTTGAAGCGAGTTTGAACCACAACTTACATAAATTTGTCGTCCCTAATTATTATCATTATTATTATTATTATTATTATTATTATTATTATTTATTTCATAGTGTTCTTTGGTAGGACAAATCCAATTATTATTTATTTCATAGAAATGATGGTGTGAGAAGTGTAAGTTCCTAGGATAAACCTTGGTTATTTTCTCATCTGTTTTATGAATGAGCTTTGTTGCAGGCACGAAGAATCTTACAAAGGTAGTTGATCCAAATAAGTGGAAGGAAAGAGACAGCAACACCTACGAAAGTGATGGTCGTAATATCATCGAGAATAAACTACTCTCTAAGAAAAACAGTTGCTTCTTTTTTTTCTTTCCATTAAAGTGTTCCCATTACGTTATTTGCAATTGGGCATAAGTTCAATTTAGAATCTTAATGGAGTCTGATGGAAATTTTAATAGGTTTGCTTGAAATAAGAGAATTATGCTTGTGAATTAATAGGAAAGACCCCTAAGTTTTGTTCTTTGGTTATTACGAGATTGAAACATTGTTTGGTGTTGTGTTAAGAATAGGGTAAGGAACAAATTTGCAAATTAATTGTGTGTCCCTAATGGCATCTCATTAAGGGATTGAAAGTTTCGTTTATGACCAAGACAATTTTGATTTAATCCTAGTTTACCTCGTGAAATTTTGTAGTTTTTATGTGGGCAGTCATACTTTGGATCTCAGAAGACTTTTAAGATTGCAAAGTAGGTAGCTTTATAGTTGAAGTCATAATTTACTAGTTAGGTTTGTGATCATTGACCATGATGATAAATCACCCTATTTAAGTATCCATTTTGTTAATATAAATATAAAGAGATAACATATTTAAAATAAGTTTTTTTCAATTAAGTGCCAAAATTTTTAAAAATTTTAATTGAACGACCAATCTTTTAAAACCTTAACAATTTAGTTTTAAAAGGTTATTTTTGATAATGTAGCGTGTCTTTTAAATGTCACGTAGATGTTTATCTATTAATCAAATCAATAAAAACCAGCATTTTGGATTGAATTTTCAAGGTTTTAAAAAGCTAGTCATTAATTGAAAATTTAAAACCTTAAGTACTAAATTGAAAAATTTTCAAAAAGTCAAGCATTTTAAGATTAATTATCTCAATTTTAAACGATAAAAACTTTTATGGAACTTAGTTTAGTTCAAGATATTCTGTTATTCAAGAAATTTATGGGCTAGAGGGGGATTTTGCTTACGTTCTAGTCTGATGGATTTTGTTTATGTTCTAGTCACACTTGTGCATATTCAAAAGGTATTACTTATGAATGAGCTGGTGTTTTTTGTCCCTTGTCTGATTGATGCTTTAAATCTTATAGAACGATAATCAATCTGTGTATTTAGCAGGAGTTTGTGCTGCGTGACAGCGTGAGGTAAGCAAGTACTTGATTTGTGCTACGTGAGGTAAGCAAGTACTTGACACCAAGTTCTACAAACATAGCAATGTATAACTCAAGCTGAAATATAATTGATATGTTAGACATCATGATTAATTGACTCTTAAGACTGTTTAGCATGTAGACTGATTTTCCTTTTTCGTCTTGCGAATCCGAAGTCGATGCTGTAGAAATCTAAGGTCACTGACTGTAAAGGCGTTTTTATGTTCTTATATTGTAGACAATATTTAGCTTCCATATTGATCAGTTTTGGGCCAGAGAAACATAGTAAAGGTTTTTTTTTTAACTGTATTTCGGTTGAATTGTCAACGTTTACTAGTTGGTACTATCATTTCATTTCAGCCAATTGGCGGATGTATAGTTGCGTCGAAAGAAGATTTCAGTCTAATTTTATGGTGTCTTATTGTATCTATTGAATCTCAGTCATTTATTTATAAGGGTCCCGCGTGAGCTCTACATAAATAAACGTGGAACCCGCATAAATAAATGGCTAAGATTCACTGGACACAATAAGACACCATAAAAACTGGACAGAACATCCGGACTCAGTTGCGTGCGGTTAAGTTCCCTTAGGCCTTACCTCTCGAACTGCTGGAGCGGTTGTTGTTGAAATTTAACGGATAAGTTTGAAATGATTCTAGTGGATTTCAAGATCATTCATATGAGATCTCTACTGAGTTTACGTTGACAAGATTTTATTTGGCTTGTTAAAGGAAATTAGCTGACCAAGCTTTTCAATTTATAGATATGAGCTACTCAACATTGGCTTTAAAGTTCGAACAATTCTAAATTCCTGGTAGGGTTGAAAATTTTTCAAAGTTGAGAGGTTCCCAGGAAACTGTGGTGCCTTGACTATGCACTGCAATGGGTAAAGAAATCCTGTTTGGGTGGATTTGGATATTTTAATTGCAATACATCACAGTTTATGCAAATTTCATTTGCATCTTCTCTAACAAATTAACATATATACAAAAATGAGTGCATGTTAAACAAGTTGATGATTTTTTTTTTATTTTTTTAGCAAAGTAAAAAAAACATGCAAGAATGCATGATTTCCTGAGTCTTGTAAAACAAATTTAGGGCAACTGCGTGATAAACAAAACATTCCATATGCTTTCATCAAAACAGGTTAGGAGTTTCCTGTTTGAAAAACACCCCATGTGCTTCTTTCGTGAAGTACATAGTTTCACGAGAGATTTACGCATCCTTCCTGTAATAACGGAAAAGAACATTGAACCAATAATTCTTAGCTGATCAGCACATGTATTGCGGAAGGGAAGTAGTTGGTTGACAGTCTCTTCACATGGAAAGGAACACTCATCAGAGAAACTCATATCTTCGCATTATCAGTACATAATGTTGCTAAAAATACAGAAAAACAAGGACATAATATTCAATTGTGGAATTTGACTGTTAATTAATTGAGCAGAAATAAGGAAAAATTTCCTAGACATATGTAATTGAAAGAAAGTACAGTTACAGCCTTACAAGTTCTTACTGAATCAACTGAACCCATCAATCCTTCTACCCTTACAATTGTTTTGAACTGTCTTATATGGCATTCATGGGCCCAGCTATGATTTTTGCTACCTTAAACGTAGTGCAAGATAAATTAATTCCTCGCTTTAAATTTGTGGTTTCACTCACTAGTCGAGTGTCTAGAGTTCCAGTACTTCTCAATTTCCTCAGCTGTTCTTCCAGGAATTCTACCAGCGATTAAAGCCCACCTGCTCGCACGTTACAACAAGAGATTAGATGCATTCAAATTGGATTATTTCTAAGCTTAAGATAACTGAAGTGAAGAAAATTACCTCTCCCCAACAAGATTGTACATCCGAATAATGAGATTTTCTTCATCCTCGGAGAATTCAACCTTCGACTCTCGACTTGTTTCTTCTGAAACAGTTTTTCCAAGGTCAATAAGAAAGTAAAAACAGAGATGATATGATACTGGATAAGGTTTCAGGTGCCCATCATGAGTGAAGAGACCTCGAAAGTCTAGCATGTACACAGAGGCACAGTAACGAAGAGGAGACAAAGTCTTATGTAAAAACTATTTCTACAACGAAATTATGCTATTTGTTTCTTGCCAGAATATATGAACTAATAGTCGAGGTTACCTCGAGAATCCACAAAGGTGTCATCAGAAGAAGAGTGTTCAGAGTCGGCCATAATATGGAGCTGGAAGTAATAAAAGTGCGGAATTCGGACTTGGTAACCGTAGCTTAGGCAATAGCAGCCACTTTTGAGGCAATGAAATGTTCAAGTACTAATATATTACCGATAATGTGGAGAGTAGAAGATTCTTGTTAGCCATAATTGAGAACAAAGAACGGAAGGTGCTAAAGTGAGAATGGTAGTTGTCAACAGGAAGTGCTACAATCTAACAGGTTTGCTGGGTAGTCGAGCTGATGGGTACACGGACTTGGGATTTGAGCTTGGTGGCTTACAATTAATTATTGTGCACAATGACAGTATTATAAAAGGCAACCAAGACATTCAAGAAAGAGAGAAAAAATGAGGTAAAGTTGTTTTGCTTCCTGTTGAATCTATCCTAACTAATAAAGCCATTTTTCATTCCTTTCGTCGCGGAAAGATGATATTAACTAATGCTGCAACCGCCATGCCACACCTTCCTTCTTCTTTCATTCTGTTTATATTTTTTAAAAAATATTCATTTTATTAGTGTATACGACATCAGCTCTAACAGATACGTCACTTTTAATAACGAACGATTGTTGACGCAAACTGATTAGTTTCAACGACTCTACGAGACAAAGAATCGTGTGAAACATGTTCAACCGTCATCCCAGGAAGTGCTTATTAGCAGTCATCAGGTTAGTGGCCAAGGCAACGGATTACTCCTACGTCGCTATTGAGGGCCCAGCTACGCAGAAGAGAAGCCGCCAAAGCATATATTTTGATCTTTAAACATCTCTATGGTTGGTGGAATATCTCTATTCATGATTAGGTGATTGAGCGCCGTTGAAATAGGTGCTTCAAAATCATTAAAGATGTGGATATGCTTGAATCAGCAGAATACTTGGCCGTGAAAGTGTTGATCAGGTAACTCTTTTGTACTTGTAAGCTTACAAAGAATAAAATAAAGTTCGCACTTCCTCGAGGAATGTGCAGACTCAAAGATAATCATGCTTTTACATAATTGAGAGGTGAGGACATGTGGACGAGTGCCAATTTTGTTCTTTCAATTCTGTTGACCATGAGGTTAAATGATTATCGCATACCCGTATGCTCTGATTACAGTGGGTGGATAATTGAATGTATGTAAAAATAATAATTTTAGTAATATTATTTTATTTAATAATTAAAATGCTAATTCCATATCATTTTAACTTTTAAAATTAATTAAATTAAATTTAAACTGAACTAAGAAATTTAAAAAATCAATCCAATAATTAGTCAAATCTGAATTTGTTGAAATAAAATAAATTATTTTATTTAATAAATAAAAATTACTTAATTAAAACGGTACCATTTTAATTTTTAATTCAATTGTTGATCAAGGCAAATTCAAACTAATTAGATCTTAACTAAATCATTAATTCAATAGATAAGTTCTATCTTATTTATTATCATCTTTAAATATATGAAGTGATATAAAATTTTATTACGATGTTCCTGGCTTTTGAGAATGGCTCTGATGTAACATCTCGTTACCTGTGGGAAGGTTAGAATTATAAATATGAGTGACCAAAGAGAGCTTAGAAAGCATTTCACGCTCATGCATAATATAGCATATTCATACACTTGAATAATGAATTTTGCACATGAAAATGACTGTACATGCATTCATAACATTTTCCGGTATCAATTAATGTGATTGTTATTGAGAGTTGTGGTGTTGGGACCCGATCTCAGGACTGGATCTCAACTGGAAAATCGAAAAACATAGAAACGGACAAAGTGCGGAAGCGAAACAAAAGCAAAATTGACGAATCGAATCGGAGGGACAAAGCGGAAGAATCCGAAGCGGAAACAAAATCATAAGCGAAATCGCAACATGCGGAACAAAACCGAAAGCAAATTGCGTAAGGAAAAAAATTTAATTTCGACAACCGGGTAACGAAAATTTTCGAACCACGTCTCATATTGCGTTGGAAACCCTAAGACTAAATCTATCCGAAATTCGGTATATATTTTTTTTCTTTCTCATAACATTTATTCCTTTTCATCTTTATTCAATCTTATTCAAACACAAAACTAATCCATATTCAATTTCCAGATCAAAATTTCCATTTGGACAAATCATCCATTCGAATCTCAATTTTCTTTGTCATAATATTCCATAATCTCAAATTACTAGATTTCTCTTAATCATGCATATCTTAAACTCGTCTTTAAAACTCTTATTCTAATTTTCCTTTGCCATATAAACAATAACACATATCTTATTCCTAAACAAGCCATACACAATTTAACAAAATTTCAGCAGCATAACGGCTGCATTTTCAGAAACCCAAAAATTTCTGCAAATAAAAAAAACACACTTCTAAATTTTCCAAACAAACTCCAAATCATCGGACCTCCCGTCCGGAAATTCAAACAACAAACAAACGCAATTCTATACCTAACACTTCAATAATTCTCAATCCCAAATCATATCCCATCATCATACACAAACTTTGAACCTCAACTCAATACATAAATCCATAATTTACTTACATAATCCAATTTCATAATCATACATAAACTCAATTCTATACATGAAATACATCAATCATCTACATATCCATACTTCATACACAACTCAATTCCGAACATAAATTCATAATTTCTTTACATTCCGAAATTTCACAAAATACAAAACAAACAAAATCGAAGGACATCTTGACTTCCCTTCATCCAATCTCCTGCTCGATACTTGGAGATGGGGATGAAAGGGGGTGAGCTAGTCAGCTCGTTGATAACATATTTATACTTGAAAAATAAGCAAAAATCTATTTATCAAAACATTTGCCATTTAGCAAATTTTTCAAAAACTTATTTCTTAAACCTTTCCACTTTTCAAATCATTTATACTAAAATTTTCAGTCATTTCACAATTTCAAACTTCAAATTTTTATTTCTTGAAATTCCAAAACTTTTCAAAATTCACAAATATAATCGAAAACATGAATGCAAGCACATATAAATGCATCACATTATAAAGAAATCAAAAATCACATAACATTTTAGAATGGTTTGGTTTCGGTCCAAACGGAATGTACTGCATAGTCCCGCCGTGAACTTATGGGAGTCCGAAATTGGAACTCCAGTGCCACTAGCGGGTAGACTGGAGAAGTCTTTTAAAAATCGAGACCAGTGCACTGACTCTAACTTATGGGACCTAACTAAATCCACATAACACATATCACACTCGAAAATCAAATTTGCCCGAAGGCACATTTCGAAACTTAGTTTTCATGCCGCGTCATATCAAACAAATTTCATTCCTAATTTTCCCTCACGCAGGCCCTTGTTTTTTTTGTCTTTCTTGCCGTGTCATTAAAATGAGAAGGAAATAAGAGAAGAAAGAAAACAAAGAGAAGAAGGAGAAGAGGAAGCCGACGGTGGAGAAGAAGAAGAGAGAGCTTCAAAGTTTTGATTTTTCTACATGTTTGTAAGGGGTTTTCGATGGTTGTCCAGGGGAAAAGATGGAGGATGATGAAAGCTTGCCATTGGAGTCAAGAAATGCCAAAAATGGGGGAGGTTAAAGGTGAGTTTCGAAAATTTTGATCTTTAAGTTTTTGTTGAGTTTTTGGTTTAGATAGCTTGGAAATGGTATGGGATTAGGTTTCCTAAGGTCAATTTTAGAGATAGCATGGTTTAATTGATTAAATTTTGGATTTATGTGAGTTAGGGTTTAGGTCAATTTTGTAATTTGGGGATTTTAGAAATTCTTGCTTTAGTTAGCTTGGAAACATGATGATTTTGAGTTTCCTATAGTTAATTTTGAGGATTATGCTATTTATGATGTTAAATTTGGATGATTTTGGTTTAGGAAATTTTAGATTTGAGGAAAGAAGAAGGACTTTGGAGAATTAATGCTTTGGAGAAAGTACTAGCATGGATTTGAGGTGGGTAACATGTTTAATTTTTGAATTATAAGTCAATTGTGTGCTTTCGAAAATTTAAGAAAGGAAAAATGGTTATAATTATTGTTTTCGAATGTTTGATTTTGGGATTGATTTACGAATTGTTAAATTTATTATTTTTCGAATGTTTGGAAATATTATTATCCTTGTTTCGGAAAATTTGATTAAATGATGTAATTGTTACGTGCATTGTTTTTAAATTATTTGATGTATATTGTTAAATGATTTAAGAAATGATTTACGAAATTTAGTTTATGATAATTATTGTTTTGGAATGATTTACGAAATTTAGTTTATGATCAATTTTATTGTTTTGGAAAGATGTAAGAAATTGCTAAAATTGTTTAAGATTAAATTTATTGATTTTGAATGAATTGTTTGATTTCATTGTGTTTGATTTATTGAGAATTTAATTATGTGTTTTCAAAAAAAATTATTGTTTATATTTTCGAAAAATCAAGAAAGAAAGGAGTTATGAATTTTATTGTTTATGATTTCTAAACAATTGTTTTCGAATGACTAAATATGTTTATGTCTTGAATTATAAGCAAATTAAGTGATTTCGAAAAATCAAGAAGCAAAATATTTATAAAATATTGTTTATATAAATGTTTGAAAATGTTGATTTCCGAATGATTAAACTCCTTGCTTTTGGAATTGTTTATAAAATATTGTTTATAAAAATGTTGGAAAATTTTAACTTCCGAATGATTAAATTCATGGCTTTTGAAATTGTTTATAAAGTATGGTTTATGTTAATGTTTAAAAATATTTGCTACAATTGTTCGGATGATTTTGATAAAATCGATACAATTGTTACTTTCTTAGTTTTGAATGAGAAATTGATGTATTCTTTGACTTTGAGGTTTAAAACTCCTTTGGATTTGAATGCTTGAAAAATGGTTATGGGATTTTGCAGTGGTGGAATTTGTGAAAGAAATTTGTTTGGAAATTATGATTGTGCATTTTGATATATGAATTTTGAATTATAGGTCAATTTTGGTGATTTTTGAAAAATCAAGAAAGCAAAAAAATTGTTTTTGTATATGTTTGAAAAATTATGATTACATTATGATTTCCGAATGATTAAAGTTATTGTTTTAAAATGATTTTGATGATTTTGATAAAGTGATAAAAATTTATAAAATTCTTTATTTATGATTGAATTGAGAAATTATGAAAAAAATTGTGGCATTCCTTGGTTGGAAATGATTGTGCATTTGATGTATGAATTTGTGTGAATTATGATTGACTTTTGATATATGAATTTTATTGTTATGTGAATTTTGAAATTTAGGAAAAATTTTGGGATCTAAGTTGTTTTTGAATAAAGATGAAAGGATTGAAAAAGAGAGAAAAAAAAATTATAACGTATTTGAGTGAATTATACCGAATTCGGAATGGATTAGTCTTAGGGTTCCCACGTGACGTGGTTCTAAAATTGTCGTTACCCGGATGTCGGAATTCAGTTTTTGTCTTTTCGCGATTTGCTTTCGTTTTTGTTTCGCATTTCGTTATGCGATTTGTCCGATTCGATTTCGATTCGGTTTCGCTTCTTTTGCAGTCGTCCGCTTTGCTTCGCGGTTGAATCCGATTTGTGTTTCGACTTTGTTTGTCCCACTTGCGTTTCACTTTGGTCATAAGATCCGTCTGTTTTCGTTCCGCCACTTTGTTTTCGTTCCCGTATTTTCGTACTTTTCCGGTTGGGGTCCGGTTCCAAGATCAAGTCCCAACACTTTTCAATCTTTAAAAAAAATTTCTAGAGATTTGTCAGACTTTAAGATTACGTACAAAGGTGCGATTTTCAATCCCTCGAATAATTGATGAACCAGTCCAATAAAATATTGGTAATCATAAAAGATGCAATTAATGGAATAATTAATCTTTAAATTTTGTTGTATTTTATTTTCATCGGTAACAAAAAAATATAAATTAGATTAAATACTCAATGTCATTCTTTTATTGTCTCCTTACAAAATAAATTTTTTAAAATGACATCTAATTATTCCCTCAAAATTGACAATAATAGACAAATTATTATAACAATGAACAATTAACTATGTTATATTATAAATAACACAAAAAATTAATATTAACATTGGGTACTTGATAAAACAGTAATTATTACTATAGTGTATATGATGACAATGAGCGATTGAAATAAAGCATAGTTATAAACGACATATTAAATTCTTGATTAAGTCCAACTGTATGTCAAAGGTCCAAATCCTGTGTCTCTATATACTTAATAATATCAAAATTTATCGACCCAAAATTTATACGGATAGCAAAGATAGTCTTTCAAAAATAGCGCCGTCGATTTACATATCCATGGAGCCTTATAAATGAGATCTTAATGATTTAATATTTGATACAATTAACATTTCGCATTTAATGCCTCCGTTACATAATTTTCAAATTGATTGAGTAATTCTTCTTGGAGGAAACGAAGAGCCATCCCTTGCTATCACTTCGCATTAAAATTTATTTATGAATTGAGTAATCGTTCTTGGAGTAAACGATAGGCCATCCCTTTGGTCAAACTTTGGCAGCTCTCAATCACTTCGCGTTAAAAAACCATTTATTTGGCCGACTTTTGCTTTTCGGCTCTGCACACTTTTCAATCTTTAAAAAAAATTTCTAGAGATTTGTCAGACTTTAAGATTACGTACAGAGGTGCGATTTTCAATCCCTTGAATAATTGATGAACCAGTCCAATAAAATATTGGTCATCATAAAAGATACAATTAATGGAATAATTAATTTTTAAATTGTTGTTGTATTTTATTTTTATCGGTAACAAAAAATATAAATTAGATTAAATACTCAATGTCATTCTTTTATTGTCTCCTTACAAAATAAATTTATTAAAATGACATCTAATTATTCCCTCAAAATTGACAATAATAGACAAATTATTATAACAATGAACAATTAACCATGTTATATTATAAATAACACATAAAATTAATATTAACATTGGTTACATGATAAAACATTAATTATTAATATAGTGTATATGATGACAAAGAGCGATTGAAATAATGTACAGTTATAAACGACATATTAAATTCTTGATTAAATAGTAATATCAGTATATTCCATTGATATTCATTAATATTTTGGATTGTTTACTCATTCACTCATATTTTCTTTCTTTTTGAATAATTTTTAACTTATATATAATTAATTTGCTGATCTAAAATAATTAATTTGCTGATGATCTTCATTATATATATTTATATATATATGTTATTATTTCTTTTTCACACCAGTTACTTTAAATTTCGTTATATATATTTATATATTTATGTAACTATTATTTTTGTTATACGTTTATACTACTTTAGTGAATAACTGTTCTTCCATTACTTTAGTTAGCTGTTCTTCCATTCTTTGAATTTGTGTTTTCTGTTGATTATTTGCTTTAATTAGTTCTCCAATTAACTGTATTGTTTTGCTTTGATTTTGTAATAGGTTAGTGATATGTATTTCTAATTGATTATGCTGTTCTTTTAAATCTTTAACTGTTTGGGTTACGCTCATAATGTTTGCTTTAAATACGTAGTTAATTCAGTGACTTGATTTTTAAGATCATCTAATTTTATAGAAGTTTCTATAGCGGAAGGAATATCTATAAGAGGGTTGGTGATTTTTATATTTGACTTTTCAGGTTCATGGAACCGAATAGGTCGTTGTATTCTTAATGAACTAGATTTTTGTAAAGGGGTGAATGAAGAGCTTGAAGAAGGTATATCGGAAATAGAATGTCGTTCAAAAGGAGGATCTATTGGGATAGGATATTGGATTGCAGGTAAAGTTCGTAGATTCGTTCTAAAATTAGTTCCTACTTTGGCAACATCATTAAACAACTGATTTATGTAAATTTTATCAGTATTCTTAAATTCAATACTATGATGAGAATTGGTTAAAGCATAACTAATATGATAGGTTATTGAAAATGGAAATTGTCCCGGAGTCATTAAATTTTCTTTATAAAATTTGTAAGCAATAGTTATAGTATTATTTAAATCATGAGAATTTAATGGTATGCCTAGTTTTAATCGTGTGTTAAATTTTATTTTTCCATATGCTAAATTTCCATTCATAATCCCAATGATTTGATCATTCAGGTTAGTCATTCGTTCATCTACAATAGCCATTCTAATTGGTGAATCTATTCCGTCTTGAAAAGTAGATTTTAGTAATATTTGAATAGTAGAAAGATGAATATATCCTATTTTCATTCCTTTTTCTAAAGGAATTTGTTTTAACTGTCTATTTATTTGTTCTAGGTCAATACGATTTATTCGAATATGTCCATTACATTGATGATTTCTTATGGGTGTCTCATGAACTATTTTTCCATAATATATAATATTTTTTCGATCTAAAACTTTCTTTAATAAGGATTTTTGAATATCTTGTCTAGCCTTCAAATCGAGTTGGGTTTTTGCAATTTGTTTATATTTATCATTAGCTAAAAGGGTATTAACATGGGAAATTCCTTATGCTTCATGTAATTCTAAATTATCTACCTCTAGTATATTTGGATTTTGTTTTTCTGAGTTTTGTTCTGTCATGACCAACAAGATTAATCTATTAATCTACTTATCTTTTGTCTATATTCTTTACGTGTTTGAAAATTTTGTTTCTGCAAATTTTTGACATATCTTATAGCTTGAGTACTTAGATCAGGATCAGAGATCCTCAACAAATGGGTATGTTTGTGATTATTTTGATAAAATTGATTGAGTAATCTATTTAAACTTTGTTCTCTAACATAAGTTAATCTGATTAATTCTTTATAATATAGTTTAGCTTCAAAATAAGGTTTCATAATTAAAATTGGTGTGCTATCATTTGATGAAATCGTAAAGTTCGGGTTAAATAGTTGGCTTCATTTGAATAAAATTGATAGGTTTCTCTTATGACATTTAACTCCAATTGAATGTCGGTTAGTTCTGCAAAATCTATATCAATTGGGTTAGATTCGATAATCTGAATCAATCTTCTAGCAGTATCTATTGTGTCTTGTCTATAACATTCTATTAATTGTTGTGTATCTATAATATCTTGTTCTAATCCTCTACAAATAGCACAATTATTCATAGGCTGAATAATTAGTACCATGTTGTTGATACTGTTGGTTAAACCATGCGAGAAAAAGATCTCGAAAGTTTAAACATTGTATATATAAATAATGTTGTAAGATAGGAGTAAATCCAATTTGATATATACTCGCAAGAATTCTACCAAAGTAACAAGATCTAAGACAAAATAACAAATTTCAATACATTTAAATAAAACTTGAGCATATAAGAAAGCCGTAAATATACATGCAACTGCAGAGAGTAGTAATGAAATCATTTAAGCTATTAATATTGAAATTTCTTGAATAGCCCTTCTTCGATTTTGTCTATTATAATATTGAACATGCTTGAGGAGAAAAAGGCATTGATTTAATGTTTGTATTCGCTGTTGATCATTATCTTGTTTTGCTTTTTCTAATTTAATTTTATATTTGTTAAATATAAAATCGGTGATTTTCTGCCATTTCATTACTATTTTTAATTTGGTTTTTAAGCTCTGCTTTATACTCAAAGTAATGCATAAAGTTCTTTTATTGAAAAAGAAGTACACAGGTACAAAGATAGCTTAATCGATAAGCTTCTTAATTTGTCCTTCATAAAACTTTCTAGTCATAAAGACGACTTCCTTCAGTTCTGTAGCCATTTTTATCATTCGATTAGTTTCATACATTTCGATATATCAAAGAGCATACGAACTATTATGTGCATGTTTATTTTGTGCATGATATCTAATCAACATTTCATCTAACTGAGTTTCACGATCATGTCTCTTTGATAGCATTTTTCAAATATCTTTTGCGCTCAAAATAGCTCGTCTTCATCTCTGTCAGGAACAATAAATAGATTAGTCTATTAATTGATTAATTTGTCTACGATATTCCTTGCGGTCTAGGTTATTGAAATGTTTTAATTCGTGAAAATAATAAATCACATAAAATCTATGTGCAATATCATCTTGATTCGAGGGAGTTACCGGTGTTTGTTCAATATAAAATGTATTTTGTTGTATTACATCATCATAATGTCTTTCTTTATGATAGGTAATAGAAATAAGTTCCTTTAAGCTCCTTTAAGCGTTGTTTTTTGTCAAAATATGTCATTAGTACTTTTTGTTTTTTTTAGTCTAGATTGCCATAAGAAATGTTCGGGTCAAAACATAAATCAATGAGATGTTGAAATAATAAAGGATTAAACTGATGTAGTAAACAGTCATGCAGAAAGTGATCGATGGGAAAAGATGTAGGTAAAACATAAGAGCAAGTAACTAGAAAGAAAGTAATTAAGTAGATATATGAACGTAACTGATTGTATAAAAGGAGTGAAATAAAAACCTCTTGAATCATACCTTCGGCGTCTCTTGGGTTGCTTCATGGTCAATCTGCAGGCTGTTCGCAATAAAGAGAAAGATAGGACGAAGAGAGTTGTTATTTCAATTGTACATGAGAGCTCTGAAGGCTCTGATTACATTATATAGGCAAATAACGAAGGAAAAAGCCAAAGAAGTTGGCTGACAAAAATAAAGTAAAGATGCTAATATACAGTAAAAAAGAAAAAGGAAAGGCTAATAATAAAAGGAAAAAGCAGATTCCTCTGCTATGGCCAGTGGGCCTACATTGTGTCACTCTGCTATGGCCAGTGGGCCTACATTGTGTCTATCATGAGATATCAATTATTCTGCTTCAATTATTGCTTCCAGCGAATCATTTTCGTCAGTCTGAGCTGTGGATAGACAATATTTTCATTTATGTTCTGGACGAATTTGCATTTGATGACAGATAGCATATTTCCATGTGGCATTGAGTTCGTTGAAGAGTCCTTCCATTGCAGTAAAAGGGATAAGGAATTGCTTAATAATACTCAATCCTTCAGCCTAAATAGCCTGCTTATATGTTGAAATCATAAGTAAATTGAATCCTCTGTAATTGATTCGAATGGTTGAATCGGTAGTGAGACGTGCTGCCTAAATAAATACTCCTTCGATATATTGAAGATTAAATTGATTGATCAATTCCCAGTCAAACTGATGATTGGGAGGTATGTCTATGGTGGGATAAATACCATTGCTAATTCCGATTGTGAGGAATGCAACTCTGGGTATTATGATACCTGCATCTTGAATGGATGGTTATTCCTTGAATATAGGATAACTGCTCCAGATTTTGATAAACATTTCTATATTCTTGGCAAAACGATCTTTATAATTAGTTACTGCCTGTATAAATCCTATTGGGAATTCTTAGGTAAAGATATGTTGTCATTTAAAAACGAAGTATCTCAAAACGAACGGAAAAAAGCCCTATGGAATTTAAATAATTTAAGAATATGTAATATATGTTATCTTGAAGAATATATCTGTGAATTTAAAAAATATTATTATAGACTAACTAGACAAGAACAAGAAACCTATATTCACATTTTTATTCAAAAATTACCATCCCCTATGAATTTCAATACTTTTATGCAATCAATTACATTCATACATCAACTTACTTCTTTTCTTTCTAGTTATTTGCTCTCACGTTTTACCTACCTTTACTATTGATCAGTTTTTAAATGATTGCTTACTACATAAGTTTAATCCTTTATTATTTCAATATAAGAACTAATTAGAGCAAATAATCAACAAAAAACACAAATTCAAAGAATGGAAGAACAGTTAATTAAAGTGGTATCAGAGCCTAAACCTAAAATAACAACCTTAGTAAAGCCATGGAGACTGTAATTGACCAATCTCAATCACTTGAATATATTGAACTTGAAAATCCCTAGTCTTTAGAAATAATTGAACGAAATATACATAGTCAATTAACCGAAATTACACAATTAGTCCAAAAATTAACATTACATTCATCTGCAGATAAAGTACATCAAATAATACAAAAAAATAAAGAAACAGATAAAGATGAAATTATATATGATTATACATATGATGATGAAGATATTTTTGTAGAAGAAGAAAAAGATAAACCTGAAAGTAGTCAAGCTCGAGAAATAGGCAAACAAGTAAAAAGAGAACATATTAGTGGCGATAAATGAAAAAAGGAAGATCAAGATTCATATAAATGGAATTGGAAGTCCGAAGATTTTTTGAATCAACAAGGATACTATTCTAAAGGATCTAAGGTACGAAAATACCCAAATGAATATACCCCCAGATTGATCACTCTTCGTTCTGATGGTATATTAAATCTAGATTGCGTTTTACAACCCGAACAATTATTAAAAGAATGGACCAATGAAATCCAACTAATACTTCAAATAGAAAAACCATTTAGTGAATTAGAAAATAAGGAATTATTATGGAATTTCGTTGCATATAAAACTACTAGAGTAGTACAATCATTTTTACTAGATAACGAAGATGTCTTAAAACAAACGCATGCATATCAAAACACCACAAACACAATGCAAGCTTTTGAATTCATAGCTGGACAAATTTATAAAGAATTTTTAGGTAAAGATATCTTGTCA
The DNA here is from genome assembly GCA_025629845.1 of Erythroxylum squamatum. Taxonomy (NCBI): domain Eukaryota; kingdom Viridiplantae; phylum Streptophyta; class Magnoliopsida; order Malpighiales; family Erythroxylaceae; genus Erythroxylum; species Erythroxylum squamatum. Next base: position 27,434,740 of record JAOTBA010000002.1, on the reverse strand, counting down.
TTTAAAAACGAAGTATCTCAAAACGAACGTAAAAAAGCCCTATGGCATTTAAACAATTTAAGAATATGTGATATATGTTATCTTGAAGAATATATCTGTGAATTTAAAAAGTATTATTATAGATTAACTAGACAAGAACAAGAAACCTATATTCACATTTTTATCCAAAAATTACCATACCCTATGAATCAAAAAGTCGAAGCTATTTTTCAAGAAAAAACTAGCGCTCGGATTATTGCTTATAATCTAGGAGGAGCAATTTTAGTTGCCCAAGACGTTTTAGCTGAACAATGTTTTGAATCTCAATTAAAACAAACATTAAAACATAAATATAATCAACTATGTTATTCTAAAAATGCTGAAATGCCACAACAATATGGATGTGAGCCTTATCGACAACATTATAAAAAGAAAAAACAAAAATATAAACCATACCCTAGATACAGATCATATAGATTGAAAAGATATCCATGCCATTATTATAAATCAAAACCTTATAAGACATATCGAAAATTTCGAAGATCTAATTATCGAAGGTTTAAACCAAAACAAAAAGACTGTCCACAAAAGAAAAAATCTTGTTAATGCTGGTTATGTAAAGAAGAAGGACATTATGCTAACAATTGCCCTAAAAGAAAAACTGCAAACTCAAATTCCAGATATACACAAAAACTGAATATTTTACAATCAACCTTACAACACGATTTAGAACCAATTGAATCTGATTACGTTACAAATTCAACTCTTTCCTCTATTTATTATTATGAATCTTATACACAAGGTACAGAATCCTCAACTGAATCTGAATACAACTTTCATTCAAGTAACGATTCAGAACAAGAAAGTTAATGCATATATAGACACAGGAGCAACAATTTGTATCGCTTCAAAACAGTTATTGAATAATTGGAAATGATTAGAAAAACCTTTACAAATAAGAATTGCCGATGGAAGTTTTAAATTTATATGGTATGTCAGTTATTATAATAATATTCTTATTGAAAAATTTTCATTTCCTATACCTTCTATATATCAACAAGAATCAGGTTTACCTTTAATTCTAGGAAATAACTTTCTAAAATTATACAACCCTTTTTGTCAATATCTACATTATATAACATTAAGAACGCCAACTATAAATACTATAAACCAAAGATCTATCATACTTAAAATTCCTATTTACCATACTACTTATTTTCAAAAATTACAAACAATCACTCAAAAACTTGACCATCTTCAATTCTATCTTCTCAACAATATGTCTATTCACTTAGAAATTGATACATTATTAGAAACTGTCTGCAGTGAAAACCCACTAGATCCAATTAAAAATAAGAATAACCAATTAGTAGAAATTAAACTTAAAGACCCAACACAAGAAGTTAATATTCGTAATAATATACCTTATTCACAACAAGATGTCCAAGAATTCATACACGAGTGTACAGACTTAGTCGCTAAACAATTAATAACACCCAGTACTAGCAAACACTCTGCACCTGCTTTTTATGTAAATAATTCAGCTGAACAAAAAAGAGGTAAACGTCGCATGGTCATAAATTATAAAAAATTAAATGAAGCAACTATAGGCGATGCATATAAATTACCACGAAAAGATTACATCATTAACAAATTAAAAGGACATACATGGTTTACAACTTTAGATGCAAAATCTGGCTATTGGCAACTTCGCTTACATGAAAATACTAAACCATTAACTGCTTTTACGTGTCCCCCACAAAAACATTATCAATGGAATGTACTCCCATTTGGATTGAAACAAGCTCCTAGCATATATCAACGATTTATGGATAACAACCTTGAAGGCTTAGAAGAATTCACTTTTGTCTATATCGATGATATCATAATTTTTTCAAATCAGGATAAATTAGATCATTTGAAAATGGTCAAATTAGTCCTTCAACGGTGTAGTGAGAAAGGATTAATTTTAAGTAGAAAAAAGGTTAAATTAGCCCAACAAAATATTAAATATTTAGGAATTGAATTCCAGAATGGTTATTTAAAATTACAACCCAATATACTAAAGAAAATACAACAATTTCCTGATCAGTTAAACAATCGTACTCAAGTACAACAATTTTTAGGTATTCTCAACTATATTTCTGACCAAGGTTTCTTTCGAGATCTAGCAAAAGAAAGAAAACTTTTACAATTAAAATGTAGTACGAAGAATCAATGGAAATGGACGGATATCGATACCAAAGCTTTGAGGAAACTCAAGGCTTTATGTACAGATTTACCAAAGTTATATAACTATCTTCCGATGGATACACTCCTAGTACAAATTGATGCCAGTATAGATACATGGGCTGGCTGCCTTCTGGCACAACCACCTAATCAAAAGAAATATCATTTATGCAAATATATAAATGGGACTTTCAATCCCACTGAATATAAATATCCAATGCATGAAAAAGAGACATTAGCTTGTCTCAAAACGCTACGAAAGTGGCATATAGACTTATTGCCAGTTGAATTTAAAATTCAAACTGATTCTCAATATCTCTGTGGATTTATTAGATACAATATACGCAGCAATTACAATCAAGGTAGACTTATACGATGGCAGCTTGAGCTGAACCAGTATCAGTTTTCAATTCAATATATCAAATCTTCTGACAATTTTCTTGCAGATATTTT
>JAOTBA010000002.1:27360171-27372486 GCA_025629845.1 Erythroxylum squamatum | reverse complement strand
CTCAAAAACATGTCAATAAATTCAACTTACCAATCAACACAAATTGAGCATAAATTGAGTATTTTATCATAAAAATAAGATTGAAAGCACATGAAAATATATAAGAACATATAAGAAAATTTAATCCTATCAATAGATCTAGATAAAATTCTTAATTTTAACAATAGCTTGATTCATTAAGATGATGTTTGGAACTTCATTCTTAATGAAATAGCCCAGGAATTCTCGTTCTAAGGGTTCTTAGACCTCTTGATAACCTTTTGACAACTAACGCCAATCTTTAGGGAGAAAAAGATGTGCTTCAAGTATAAAGTCCTCGAGTGCCTTCAAAAATTTAGGTTTTCTAAAGTTTGTATACATCTTCAAGACCTTGGACACAATCTGGGCTACAAGGTCATTCCTAATGTTTTATAGGCCCGAGACAAAGTAAAAAAAAGGGCCCCTAATAAACAACAATATGCATGTATGTATTGTTTAAGGTAAACATAAGATTCAATTCTCATACAAGCCCTTTTTCAATTAAAATGTTCCTTACTTCATTTTCAAGATTATTCCAATTTCTAGGATCATAAACATTGGATAGAAGGATTGGTTGCTTATCTACCCTTATATTTTCTAAATTTGATGCATTTGATATGTGATCATGATTATTCAAATTACTAACATTCTCATGAATATGAATCTCATCACTTAAATTTCATTAGGTTGTTCAAAACTATCTCCACTAATTCCTCATAATTCTTACTAGAGGAGTCAACTCTCAAATTTATCGATAACTCCTTTTTAGAATTTTATTAACTATTTTTACTGTTTTTTTCTTTTTGCACTTTTAGACAAATGCTTTTTAGACAACATCATACAAAATAATTATAACACAATTAAATTAGAAAAAAGAATAAAAACATATCCATGGAACTAAAAGAAGTACGTAAACCTCAACAGAAGAGCAATAACTCGACCATTTATCACAAAGATATATCAGTGGTATTATATATCTGTGATAAAAAAATAATGAGTCAAATTTAATGTCTTGTATTGAAAATAAAAAAACAAAGAGAAAACTTTTATGATAAAATCTATCATGCTCATATTTTATTTTCAATTTTTAAGTCATTCTAAAATATCTAAAACTAATAGTGATCTACTTTTCACCATAAAGAATAGTGATTAACAACAATATTGTAATAGTTGGTTTCCTAACCTATTGAGGGATTAGAGTGATGGTCACGTGAATTATAGTATATTAGAAAGAATTGATACATTTGGGATATGATTTCATTCACATGCATAACATGAGCATATGTATACACATAAATGTTTATTTAGGAAAATTGCACTCAATTGACATATTCCGAGGTATGAAAGTTTTAAAATGATTATGATTTGATTATGTATTGCTTATGTCTTGAATTTTGGTTTGATGGATTACAAGTAGTAAATTTGGAATTAATTGTTACAATTGGAAAATTGATGAATTAAAATGTACATTTAGTCTAGGAAAAATGTCCAGTGACAAGATAAGTTGACACATAGAAATTTAGGATAACTAAGCCTATAAAATGAGTGACATTTGACATGAAAAATTAAGTGACAAATGGCATAGGAAATTAAGTAACGAATGGCAGCAGTGATTGAGTGACAAATGGCCTAGCATAATTGTGAAAAATGGCAGCTTATGGAGAGGACAAGTGACTTACATACATAGGTGACAAATGCCATTGTATAGTAGTGACACCTAGCACCTAATGAGTTAAGCTACTGCAGGGATAGTTTCTATTGTGTTCATTTTTCCTCATTCCTTTACTCTCACCATCGAAACACTCACACACCCTCACAGCTTCTGAATTTTGATTCAATTTCGTTCATAGTCACTTCAAGATCCATACAAAAATCTGCTCAAAGATAGCTATAATGTGCTATCATCATTTTGCCTTTGCTGAAATCATTTTACTTCCATCTTGTACTTGGATGATTTTGCATGCATGGAGAGCTAAGTTAGCTTGATCATTGAGGTGGAACTTGAGCTAAATAAGTAATTGAAATTATGATATTTGTGGCATGTTGAAATAGAAATTTTATGATGATTGAATTGGGATGGAATGCATGTGGCGTTGATGACGATGTTGTGCTGGAATGTGATGGATGAATTGGCTAGTTTTCTGTTTTGTTATTGTTGCATGAAAATAGTAGGTTATAGACTGTTAAATGGATGATTAGGTTGGGATTTGAAGTGTAAATGAAGGTGGATTCATGGTAACGATAGTTTTTATTGAATCTGGAAAATTAGAGCAGTAGGTGTGTTTGTAAAAGGTAACTGTTAGTGACATAAGTGAGAAGAATTTTGTAAGCCTTAGTGTAACCAATATGGAAGTTAAATTAACCTGAAATGAAGTAACCTTAAAGGACATGAAATCTGGAAAATTTAAGGAAGAGATGTCTCTAAGCTTGTAAAATTTGTGAAGTATTGAAGGTAGTAAAGTTACACACATTAGTGATGTTGATAACAAATTCTAGAATTTTAATTTCAGCCTTGTGTACATGTTGAACCAGCTGAGAAATTTCACTCCAAATTGGTATATTTGGACTTGATTAAGTCTAGGATTGAGCTTAGATTGTTGCTTGATAAATTGGTTAAGATCTTGATAAGTTTATGTAGGTAATTGATGTCATAACCTAAAGAATGGACTATTTTGATGTGGTTGAGTTCAAATAAGGAAATTATGATTTGTTAAAGGAATAAATGAATTCTTTTAATGCAAACATGATCTTAAGGATATGAGTAATGTGTATAAGGTATGGATGAATGAGCATTGAAGAACATTGGGTAATTATGAATGAGAATTAGGTAAATGTATGAATATATACTGCTGGAAAAAGTTTGGTGAATGTATAAATCTAGCTTGCTGAAATTCCAGATTTAAAGTAACAATTGTGTGTGTGTTATAAGAGGCTTTTTGATCATGAAAGTGTTCAAGGATAAGTGTAAAGTATGGTTGATGAATTTAGAGTGAATCAAGCTATCATAAGGTACAAACTTGATTGCAAAATGGTAGTATAAAAAATATAATGTTTGAATGGTCTTAGGGTGTATAAGCTCAAATTGAATAGTCAAAATCTATGTATAAGAATACATGTCCGGAAAGTCAATTGAGCATGCATTGAACATGACACTTATACATGTTCATGACTGAATATTCATATGATTAAACAAGTTAGTGATTTGTGAACTATGTTTGTATTGTATGACTATAGACGCACAAGTTAATTGCCAACATCCAGACATTGCCGGATCATTAAGGCAGTAGCTTTTCTAGAGCATATTGTGAGTTAACTTGGATGTTTCTCACTATAATTGAATTTTTTTAGTTAACTTTCAGTTATTGAACTGTTACTTATATGATTGCTATGATTCCGGACATTGTTGGTCCGAGGAGTTTGATACTTGGGATTGTATATGGAAGTGTTTTCAAATTGTATATATAATATGGAATGTGTACTCAACTGAATGTTGAATGCCAAACTCAAGTCCGAAGAATGTGATTAATGACATGAGCACATTGACTGAAAAGTATTGATAGCATATTATTTGAATTGATGCCTTCCATTACATTGATATACATGATCAGATAAAGGAGTTATGACCGGAGTGACCAGCATGAAAAAGAGCTTTAAGCTTAGGAATTGTGTACAAAGAGCCACAAGCTTAGTTAATAATAAGCCCGGTATCCACAATAGATACGTGACAGTAAACGAAATGAACCCAGTATCTACAACAGATATGAGACAGTAAATAGGCTCTCGGCCATAACAAAGTAAAATGAAAATGGAGTCACATGTGCATTTGCATATATATAACTTTACATGTATCATATGAATGATTGAGATAAATTAATGGATTGTTCTCAAATAATGTTATGAAATGTTTGTATACATGTTGTACTTGTAATTGTTGAAATATAACAAAATGTGATGTGGGATTTGATATTGGATGATGTGTTAAGCTTCTTGAAATTAGTTATATACTTGACTTTGTGTTCTGACTGGAGTGAGCACATCGATGATGGTTCACTCACTAAGTTCGCAAACTCATCAAAATTGCAACGTTGATTTTCAAGTACAAGGGAGTTATAGCTTCTAAGGCAACCAAGTAGAATCCTAGTATTGTCATTTTGAGAACAAGTACAAGGGAGTTATAGCTTCTAGTCAGTTGATATCTGAGGAGTCTAGTTTGGATGTGTTTGTTTAGCTTCTCATTTCATGTTAAACATTTTGTATGGAGTTGTAAACTCCTAAATGTTATATAATGTAAATACATGGATATGAATTGTAAAGGTACAATGTAAGTAAGCTTATTTTGTGAATGAAATGAGGAGATTTGATCATTTTGAATACTTGTGTTATGTGTGATGCCATAATAAGTTAATGTGACTATTCTAACATGCCATTCTCATAAGGTAGATTGTTAAATATCCTCTGGATGTTGGAGCATATGCTCTATAGAAGTGGTATGTTACAGATTACCTCTCAACAAACGCTTTTGTTTAGTGTCATTGGCTCGACCCCATACTTCTTCTCACGTGAAAAAATTATGATCATCTAGTGGCACATACGGTTCATCCATGTGAGGTTCTTCAGGATTGGGTCTTGGTTGATAATCATTCCTATTTAGCATCTTTCCTATCCTCAGACTCTTAATCCTTATGGAGTCCATATACTCTGGAAAGATCTCAAATGTCTCATCACCTTTTTCTTCCTTGTTTAATTCCTCTAACCTGCTAGGTAAAAGTAAAGAATTATTCTCAAAAATAAAATGGAACTCAGTATTTACCTCCAAGCTAAAAGATATATACATTTTTGCTTCGAGGTCCTCCTCCACTTCTTCCAGACAAACAATTCCTTGAGTATTACTCTCAAAATTCTCAAACTCCTCATCACTCTGTAAGGTCTACGTTCATTAGGTATACCTCAGGTTGATATGGCTGCTCCTCTTTGCTTTACACTTCTAGATGTTTGATCCTCGCTGCCATCTCACCCATTTGACTTGCCACATTTTGGAGACTAGATATTGTATCGTGATGGACTTGTATCAATTTTTGCTAGAATTGTTGGAACTATTGTTGTACATTCTGTTGAAATTGGAAAGTATCAGCTGTTCATAATATTAATCAATTCTTCCAGAGATGTACCTGAATCTTGTTGGCTCTCCACATCTTGAACGCTAGACCTTGTATCCTATCAATATTGCCTTTCATCCTGCTGAAATTACAAAGTGTTAACAGTTACAACATCAACTAATTCTTCCAATGATGTACTTGAGTTTTTCTGACTCTCTTAATTTTGAAAACTAGACCAAAATTGCCTTTCATCTTGCTGGAATTGTAGGATATTCTGTTGAGTTTGTTGTATATCCTCTTGAAGCTGCTGCATACCCTATTGATATTGAAGATTGTTAACATTACGGGTCTTGATATAGTCATTTAGAGATATACCTGAGTCGTAATAAGAAGCTTCTAGTCTATACAGAAATTGTTCTGCATCCTACAAACTATCATAGAAATAATTCTATTGATTATTCCATCCATAACTAAATTTAGGTTGATTAGTCCAACCATGTTTATAGGGTTGAAAATAAGAGCCATAAAAGAAATTACTTTCGTTTATGTCAATTTTTTTGAAAATTTTTTTGGATAAAATTATTTATAGTTAAATATGATAGAAGTGTTAGAGTTTACTATTGATTAAAGCCAAAGGCTCGAAAGCTAGATATATGTCGTATATAATTATTAAAAATTGGTACGTTTAGAATATTTTAATGTAATTAATCTTTAAATTTTATCATTATTAATGCAATGGTGTCTAAATTAATCCTCTCAAAAATCAACAATATTCCAATTAATTGTCATAATTTTATTTTTGACTAATCGTGTTTTAGCTTTAAGTTTAAGAGTAAATTAATTAAAAATTGATTTATTAAAGAATAGCTAAAAAATAGATAAAAATGAAAATGGTGCTCATATAAATTTTAATAATATATGTCATTTGTTTAATGTGATATGTACTATGAATTATTTTAGCAAGTTAAATTTAAATTGATTAATTTTTAAAATAATTAAATTTTAATTGAAAAAATATAAAGATTTAGGATCTCATTGCAATAAAGGTCAAAAGTAATTGGAGTTTTTGTTTCTTATTATTAATACTGAGATGTGTACAGGAAACACTTTTCAAACTTCCAAATATGACAAAAATTAAGGTGTGCTTCCAATCAAATCTTTGACTTGCGCTGAATTTATAGCCCATTCAATGATTTGTGTAAAATTGCAAAAAGAAAACATAGAATTATTAATTTACATCAAGGCCATTGTTGTGAACAAGAATAATTTAAATGTCGAATTATAATTATTAATTAAATGTAGGAATCAACGAACACGCATTTAACAATCCGATGGACATGGTCAGAAAATTGAGATAAAGATTGAATCGGACGACGTGGGCTGCATGCAATAAAATTAAGAGCAAAGCCGACGACCGGGTGTGCGACTGGGGACCTTTGGGGTTGGGGCTCAACTTTTTGAATCCAAGAGCAAAGCCGACGTTGGAACCGGCAGAACCGGCCAGTTCCAGTTGCCACGTCAAAGCTGTGAAGACATTAAATGTTATATTGTTAAGGCATCTAACAAGTTATATTATTAAATGCTATTCTGTTATCGAGGGCTGTGCTCTTGGGCCCACCACGCAAGGAATCTCCCTCAGCATCTCACACTCACACTCACATCACCGTGATAATTGATAAGGTAACCATTTTCATTTTTAATTTCGACCGGACCGGACTATCTCGCATGTTCTAATTATTTCGCATCATACTTTATTTCATAAAATTCATTAAATAGAATTTATAAAAATTAGACGGACATAATAAGGGAAACAGAGTTGTAAGGAACAAAAAATATGCTTTAGCACCGGTAAACAAATTGATTTGGCACAGAGCAAACAAGTCAGGCGGTGCGACTTAGGAGGTCCGTCCAACCAACAAACCATTTGCGACGAATTTGACTTAATTGAGAAAACAAAAAAGCTTGACAAAGGATCCAAAATTGAATAGAAGATCCGCCATTTTTGTAGAAGCCAGAACAGAACAATAGCACTTATGCAATGTCATGTTTGATTTGGCAGTTATAAATGAAATGTAATATTATTTATGATTTAAGACGAGTGCTATAATAGAGTGGAATGAAATATGATATAAAGGTCAATTTTTCATATTATATCATAAATATTAAAAATAAATTATTTCTAATTTGAAAGGTTTAAATGTAAATTAAAAATTTCACCATGTTACGTTATAAATCTTTCAATTTTTCACAAACAAGAATTTTCTAATATTGCATCTAGCTATATTTTATTCCATTCAGTTATATTTCATTTCATTACAGACCATTTCATTATATTTTATTACATTAAAAATTCTACGTTCAACCAACCATACGTTAAATGTGATCAACTTTTACGTTGATTTTTTCGAGATAAACAATTTTAAAGTATTCAAATTTTTTAATTTATTGTCTAAAACAGTTTTTAAAATTTTAATAATTTAATTTAAAGTATTAATTTCGTTACTAATATTTTAATATGATTAACATAATTTTTTATTTATGATATAAATAACAAATTTATGTTAATTAAATCAATAAATTACTAAAGAAATTGAATTAAAATCTTAAAGTTTTATTAAAAATTAAAAAAATTTACCTTAAATTAAATTTTTAATCAATTAAGTTATACTTTTTGTATTATATATCAAATAAAAACGACTCGTAATTTCATTTTAAAAAAGAGATTTACTGCACCCATCTACTTCAGTAAGTAAGACAGAGAGATAGATAAAGAAGCTTAGGTGCTCGGTGCTCGGTGCTCTTTTACTCCATTTGGACCGGCTGGTGGAGGTAGCGAGACCCGTCAATCAGTTGTCTGGTTTGTTTATTCGAGCTGGTGTCTGGTAGAGTTAGCGAGACCCGTCAATCAGTTGCCTGGTTTGTTTATTCGAACTGGTGTCTGGTAGAGTTAGCGAACCCCGTCAATCAGTTGTCTGGTTTGTTTACTCGAACTGGTGTTTGTTTCGGGTTTTGCGGGGTTGTGGCTCTTGGGAAGTGTTTAGAAGTGGAAACTTTGACTTTCTTTGTAATCTCTTTCATTTTCTTGGGAAAAAGGAGTAGATAGGGAGAGGAATGATAAGAGTGGGAGGAGGAGGGATGGGGATTATAGAGAGGTTGGTTGGTGATTGGTGGGATGAGATCAACGACTCTACTCAATGGCAAGATGGGATCTTTTTCACACTCTGTGCTGCTTATGCTCTTGTTTCCTCTGTTGCTCTGGTCTCTTTCTCTCTCTCTCCCCCCTCTCTCTTTCTGTCTTTCAAAACTTGGATTTCTGCTTCTGGGTTTTTGTGGATGGGCATTATTTTTGCGTGTTTGTGGTAAATGGTGTGGATTATTTGGATTGTCTAGTGTACTTTTGGTCATTTGTCTCTCTGTAACTGTCCTCATGGGGGTGTGTTTGTGTGTGTGCGAGCCTAATGTTCTTGGTTGATGTGCATCGAATGACCAATTTTGATCGTAGAACTAGAACCTTTTCTTCCTTGTTTTCTTAACATCATTCCTATCTACTTTGTCGACCTATTTCTGGGTCTTCTAGTTTTAGGTGATTGATGCCTGAATTGTCCCTGCCCAATGGTTCAATAGTTTGCTTTGCGGGTCCAATTCTACTCTGCTTGCAGTTACTGATTTGTAGTATTCGTGGACATGCAGATTCAATTGATCCGGATTGAACTGAGAGTGCCCGAGTATGGTTGGACAACACAGAAGGTTTTCCATCTCATGAACTTCGTCGTTAATGGAGGTGAAATTTGAAATCCAAATTCCATTTATGACTTCGTAAATTTTGATATAGGCCTGATATTTCTCTTTTGGATTATATTTTACAGTCCGTGCAATCGTGTTTGGATTTCATAGCCAAGTATTTACTTTGCATCCTAAGGTTAGTTTTTAACTTGGTCTAGTAAAGAGTTTCACGCTCAATCTGACATAATACTCGGAAACAATTGCTCTAAAGAAATTCCGGGTGTTGAAGTTTTTATCTGTCTTTTAAGTTGTTTTCTTGCACTGAATTGAATGTTATGTTACGTTTGCACTTGTATTACAATAAATGCTTTGGACCTTTTTGCAATTATGGGGCTAACGTGTTTTGAACCAGGTATTAACCTTGGTACTATTGGATCTCCCTGGGCTCCTGTTTTTCTCCACTTACACTCTACTTGTCCTATTCTGGGCAGAGATATATCATCAGGCAAGTAGTTGATGAATTGTATCCTTCATAACCAATACTTTTCCATCTCATTGACAAGATGAATTATGACATTTACCTCATTTGAATGATCAGGCAAGAAGTTTGCCTACTGATAAGCTCAGGATAGTTTATGTATCTGTCAATGGCATAATATACTTCATACAGGTATTTTTGTTTTTGCAATTCTTTTATACAGCAGACCAGTGTTTAATCTCATAGTCCTCTGCCATCTTTTCTCCAACAATTGTCTTTACAAATATCTTAATGTTTTCTTTGAATTTTCCTAAATTTTTGTTAATGGTGTACCATCCAAAGCTGTTAGAACTTTGCATGCCTTCTTGAAGTTGGAGGAAGAAGATATTTAATTTGTGCAAAAAGTCTCTAACAGGCTGACGTCCTGATGATGTTACCTCCTTATCAGTTTCAACTCGTTCAACTCTTTGCTGAGTATTTTTATTCTAACATGGGAAGGACGAAAAACTGAATGATTTTTAAGATTTTGTTTAGGCTATATGAATCTGGAATGTTTTCTCACAATCTAGTTTGAAGTGTTAGTGATTGTTGAAACCTTGGTGTTTGTACTAAGTCTTAGCACAGAACATGTAGGCCAATGAAGTTAAGGCTGATTGGATCTTTGTGGGGTTATTATCATATTTCAGTAAGATGTCTTACCAAAATGAGTTTGATATCAGGTTTGCATCTGGGTGTACCTCTGGATAGATGACAACAGTGTTGTGGAATTCATTGGAAAGATATTTATTGCAGGTTAGGCTCTAAATTCATTGTTCATATGCTATCTTATGTTTCATTCTAAATACTAAATCCTGTCTTCTCATCCCTGCTAATGCTCTATACATACAACAACCAATATTTTATTTGAGGACGTATATGTATCTAATCATTTTCTCTTTTTCTTCCAGTGGTGTCAATTATGGCAGCATTAGGTTTCTTGCTCTATGGGGGGAGGTGAGTATTCTGCTTAATAACCATTATGATAACTACATTTCATTTGGTAATCGCTGCTGTACTTTCTGGTATTTATGTTGTTTAGTTTAGCATGGTTGATTGTGTGCTTTCATAATTTCAGGTTATTTTTTATGCTAAGACGCTTTCCAATTGAATCGAAAGGAAGAAGAAAGAAGCTTCGTGAGGTTTACTTATTTCCATACCTTTTCCCCTTTCATTTTCTGTTTCTCTTTTAGATGACAACATATATCTCTTTGTAAACAAGAAATCAGAGAGAGCACACACTTGGCAGTAATCAAACTGGCATATAGACATGAGGCAAAAGCAAGCACACAAACATTGTAATTTGAATATTGAATTTTCAGGTCATATTGATAGCTTATTCTTGTTGCAGGTTGGATCGGTTACAGCTATATGTTTCACATGCTTCCTCATTAGATGCTTTGTGGTGAGTCTGAAATGGTTGCAACTCTGATTGAGTTTCACTAGAATCTTTTAATTCTCTATCAACATTAGATATGGAAGTTCTTAGTTGTTTACTTTCCTATACATGATGAAATACAAATATGGCCGTCATGGATTTCAGCTCATTCTACAATACGAGTTGTTAATCAATGATATCAATGCAAAAAGATGTCTTATTTTAGAGCATAAAATACTGTGCACTATAGAAATACACAATCTTCCACATAGATTGTGGTTGAAATGGTAACACGTCTGATATGGATACTGTAATTTGTTTTATCCTTCTGGATTTTCATGATGTGTTTTTTAACTCAAATCCCAACATGCAGGTTCTTCTATCTGCATTTGATTCAGATGCATCTCTCGATGTCTTGGATCACCCAATTTTGAACTTGATCTACTACATGGTAATTGGCTTCTTTTTATATGAAGTTCATCTCTGCAAAATTGATGACTCACATTTGTTTTATTGAAAATTGAAAATTTGACAGCTTGTTGAGATTTTACCATCTGCACTGGTCCTCTATATCTTGCGTAAGTTGCCTCCTAAGAGAATATCGGCGCAATACCACCCAATCCAATAATGAAAAAAATGTTACTTCATTGGTGGAATGCTGTTTTAGCGGTGCATTGCATTGCATTGTGTGTCCAAGAGTAGGAGATAGCCAGAGAGAGAAAGAATCCAGATGTCTTATTCTGGTATGAGCTTTTGGTCGCGGCAATTCTTTTTAGATAGATATTGGATAGTTAGTTGATTGCAGCTTGTTGTCGGGGGGAGTGTTCATATTGTTTCCTTAGGAATTATTGTATTATATATTCAAGGGAAAATTTCCTAGTTTTACCTTTTGAATTCTAGTACCATATTTATTTGCTTATTGGAATTGCCTTTTCTGTGGCCAAAACATTTCTTTCTTGGCAGTAAGGGTATTTTTGGCATCCTACTTAATTGTTAAAAGCTTCGTCTTTTACTTACGTCATCTTGGTTTTGCATTTTAAAATTAAACTAAAAACGTCTGGGATTGACCTTGATTCTTGTAAAATTTTACTCCATTTGGTTGGCGGGAAAAGTAAATTTGAAATATGATTCATTGGAAAATAAATCTATGAAAAGTAAATATATTAATATGTTTGGATACTTGTAAGAATTCTAATAGGAAAGTTGGGTGGATGTTTATTATAATGTTTGGTATGCAATAGTATTTTATGGGATGTAATTTAATTTTAACTTGTGTTTACAATTATATGTTTACAAATCGAATAAAAATTGAAATCGTTAAATAAGGAAAAATATGAATCTGAATAGGAAAAATATTTAAAATTCAAATATTGGTTGATAAGGGAAATTTTAAAAGAGGTTAAATTTTCAAAATTTTTTGAAATTTCCCTCCCTCTTATCTCTCATTCTCCTCTTTTTTAAAAGTTTTTTAATTAGTTATTTTATTTATTTCAACTTTTATAATTATTATGAATTTTTAATTTTTGTTTTTAAAATAATAATAAATATTTTATTACTAATAATAATTATAAATTAAATAAAACTTA
>JAOTBA010000002.1:27321330-27334812 GCA_025629845.1 Erythroxylum squamatum | reverse complement strand
CGGATGTCGGAAATTGGATTGAGTTCGCTTTCGAAATCTTTGGCTTCTTAAGACTTGTGGCCTTCGAGGTTCCATTCATTCATTAGCTTCCGTTTTGCTTCGATCCTTCGATGATCGCTTTGTTCCGTTCTTTGTTTCACTTGTGTCCGTTCATACGTTTCAAAAAAAAAAATATTATGATCGTTTGTTTCGATTCGATGGTATTTCGTTAAGAGGTTGGCTTCCGAAAACGGTGCCCAACAAAAGCAGTGACCAAAATGCATTAATGGATTTTATGCGGCCCAAGTTAATGGATTTTAGGCAACTCAGGTTTAATCCGAACCAATAGGGGATCGTCAAGGTGCCTGTTAATGTGAACAATTTTGAAATCAAACTTGCTCTGTTGAATATTTTGCAAACCAATGTTTAGATCTATAGTTTTCCATATGAGGATCCAAATGCTCACCTTGCTAATTTTTGGAAATTTACAATTAGGTATAATGGATTATCCGAGGAGGTAGCAAGGATGAGGCTCTTTCCCTTCACACAGGAAGATCGGGCATAAAGCATGGTTAAATTCTCTTAATCCGGAGCATGTAAGTACATAAGACCAGTTAGTGCAAGCTTTCCTAGCTAAATACTATCCATTAACAAAGACAACATGGATTGTCTAGGAGATCACAACCTTCCAGCAATATGACAGAGAATCACTCTATGAGGCACAGGATAGATTCAAGGAGCTACAAAGAAGTTGTCCTCATCATAACTTGCCAAGAGAGATGTTATTATAGACATTTTATAATAGAGTTAATGCAACAACCAGGAGTACAATTGATGCAGCATCTGGAGGCTTGTTGATGAGAAAAACCATCGATGTTGTATACAATCTAATTGAGAATATGGTCACTAAACACTGTCTATGGTCAAATGAAAGAAGTAAACCATGCAATGTGAACAAAAAAAAGGAATCATGGCAACAGAGCCAGCTTCAACCATATAGGTATAGATAGCGATATTAATCAAAAAGCTGAACAAAATCAATGCCTCATCCTGTTCGGTAAACGCAATGCAACAAGTTTATGAAATATGTGGACAATAGGACTATACATCAACATAATGTTATTTGATGAACAATGATGGAACAGAATAAGCAAATTAATTGGGTGTGCTACAACGTTCAGGTAACAATCCTTTCTAGAGCACTTATAACTCAGGGTGGAAAAACTACCCAAATTTTTCTTAGACTAACAATGCATGTGCAAATTTGAGACCACAAAGACCGCTAGGATTACAAGACAGGTTGGGAAATTGGGAGTCAAAGTTCAAAAGCCTTGAGTCAAAGATGGAATCCCAATTTGTCAAAATAATAGAAGTGATAGGCTCTATAGGCTCTGCTTAGGAATCATACATCTTCCATTCGTAACTTAGAGGTCCAGGTGGGCTAGCTTGCAATCGCATTGGCAGTCAACTATACTTGGGTCTGCTAGTCTCAACAAAGAATTAGCTCCTGGGTAAACAAGTTTTTATCGTTTACTGGAAAATTGTAGCTCATAAAATCGATTCTCAACTCTCTACACATAAATTGGAGCTCACACATTTTTCTATCAAAGAGTGTTACCAAGTCCATTGAGAGGATATTCAAAGATTTCTTATAAAAGAAACTACTGGTACAAATGGTAGTAAAGTTAAATGGTCAGAAATTTGTTACCCCAAGGAAGAAGGAGGTCTTAATATTATTCCAATAAAGCTTATTATTCAAACACCCATGCCGAAAAGAATTACGTGGATTCTGGAAGATAGAACATCCTTATGGATCAGATGGATCCACTCATACTTTCTCAGAGGTAAGAACATTTGGGTAGTACAAAAGAAAGCATCCAACTCTTTCTTTATGAACCAACTTCTTCAACTAAAACACAATGTCCAAGATAATTTGTCTTGCTCCATCGGCAATGAGAAGTAAATATCCTTGTGGTTTGATAATTGGTCAGGTTGGGGAGCTATTATAAACTTACTTGCTGATCAAAGGATTTTTATTACTCTCCCACTTCACACAAAAATGGAGTCACTCATCAATGGGAGTAACTGGAATTTACCTGCAAGTATTCGGCATTTGCAACCTCAGTACTCTCCTAGTCCTCTCACTCAAGATACGTTTTTTTGGCATAATCGACCTATCCACCAGCTTTCAAATAAACTTACGAGGGAGCTCATAAGGTTGAAGAAACAAATAATGGATTAGTGCAGAATCATATGGAGCAAGTTCATACCTCCTAAGATATCCTTCCTTCTATGGCTAGCTATTCAAAAATATTTAAATACTACTGACAAATTAAGGTATTTAAACGTTGATCTTTTATGCCCTTGTTGTTCAACAAAGGAGGAAACACATGAACATTTATTCTTCAAGTGTAAGATCACCAGTTGTCTATGGGAAGCAGTTACATTTGCGATGTAACTGGTCAATACCTACTAATACATTTGTTGGCATCATACAATGGCTATCTTCTTTACGTGATCCGAAGATGACACACGTTGTAACTATTAGCATGTGTGTTAAAACCATTTGGAAAGAATGGAATAGTAGAAGGTTAAAAAAAACAAAATTCTATCCCATATCTTATGTCTGTGACCATGGCTAGCATCACTGAACTCTTAACTTTGAGGATTGTTGTGTAAAACTCCAACGTTTTTCTCAATACCTCAACTAACATGTTTATTTTTTTCTCATGTATTCTGAATAGCTAGTAATAGATAATTGTATGTGTACGGAATAACCCCCCAGGTTATTTTCTAACTTGTACTTCATTTTCTTTATTGATGAAATCTTCTATTTATTTTTTCAAAAAAAAACATGTATCAAATCTTGAACTAATTTTGTGGAGCTATTATGCTAGTTTTATTTTAATCTGAGTATTATCAAGTGTTCTTATGTTTCTCTTTAAGGAATTCGATACATTGTCTTTAATTGGTTGATTTAAGTCACCCAATTCACTCTGTCTGCTCTTTTGAGTACCTTAATATACAAAGTTGGTTGTAAGAGAGGGGAAGGGAGCGAAGGGACCTATTAGAAACTAACAAAACTGAGTCCAAGACTGCCTTTGTTTGAGCAGCATTGAGAACAAGACTTGTTAGTTCTGTACCAAGTTGACCGAAGATCGAAGGCCCAAATCCTACATCCTTGTTACAGAGAAGCTAGGTCGTAAGCCTAGCCTACTCATCCACCAATTTGCATTTTTCTTGGTCTTTTTTTCTTTTATTGACATAAAAATGAGTATCAAATATAAGAACCTCCATAAAAAATATTTTGACGCAAGAATACCATCTCCAGAAAAGATATTTGCATCATTCAAAGTTAATACCTTCTCTAATATAATTTACAAACTATACCTGCATTTAAAGACATCTACTAAGACGTTTTAAGTTTATAGTGATATGTAGGTAAGATGCGTCCCTACAAATAAATAAAATGGTTTATACTAATAAAATCATTATCGAACCCTAGTTTATCCATTACCAAAATTCCCTTTTTTAAAAGTATATTTAAATGTATTTTATATTTATTTTTTAATTTACAAATTATGTTGAGTTGGATTTCATTAAGGGTGGTAATTGCCTAATTTGGGTTGACTAGGCCTCGAGCCAAACTCTGGCTGCTTAGGTTCGAATCCGTCCAAAACTTAGAAACCATAAGACAAAAAGATATCGTTTTATTTTTTAATTTAAAAATAAAAAATTAGATTAGATTGAATCGAGTGGGGTCTAAGATCAAGCTTAGTTGCTTTGAGCCTGGTCAAGTTCAGGTTCAAATCTAATCGAATTCATGTTTAGGCTTAGGCAACATAAGTTTGTCAGTCGTAATAAATTTGTCGAGTCTCAGGCTAGACCCAAGCTCTAGTAAAAGCTGTCAATTTGAGTTTGAGCTTGGGCGAGTTCGGTTCATTGTCGATCGCTACAGTTTACCCAACACAAGTCTGTCGCTGGTAATAAATTTTCATTTTTATTTTCATTTAACATAAGTAAATAATAATTTAATTGACTGTATCAGCTTCTGCCACAACTTATGTCCACATAATGTCTGTTAACTTGAAGTGTTAGCAAAAAGGCCACCAGTGTACGAGCTTGAGCGCGTACCTTTTTCGCGCTAGGTTAGGTAAAAGACAGAAACAAAACTGATTAGGCGAAAATGACTTCGCTAACCATATATATATATATACACACAGGAAAAGGTTTTGAAACATGAATTAAATCGATTGACCAACCATGTGTGTACTTGATCCATGTCAAATCGTTTCAGTCTTAAATTTTTTGACAGGCTCTTTCAGAAACACTTTTATTAATTTGTCATTATTAATTTTTGTAGGCTCTGTCGTGTACGACCGCGGTTGCTAAAAAAGCATGGGGGGAGAGGGTTTTCTTCTACGTTGTGCCAGATGGGCATGGGCTTTTGTTGAATTGCTTTTATATGCTTACAGAAAAGGAAAACTATACCTTAAACCTCCCATACATCACTGTTGGACTCCTATGCTTCAACCAACTCATTTCCACCTCTTTCGGCTTCTGCGCACTTTCTTCATTCTTGTGCTCGTTTCTAGATTACGTCTTAAGTGCGTGCTAGTAAAAACATTAATAACTGGCCGCCAATATCTAACCACAACAAAGAATTGCCTTCTAACATGTACGACAAAACGGCAAGGCTTCAATACTGTTCCTCTCATGCTATTAACTGCCTGTTTGTACAGTAAAACTTTTGTTACTAAAGTTTTTCTTAGCAGAATTTTTCTCATAATTTTTTTTTAAAAAACTAATTGACTATGTACCTGCCATTTAAAAAAAAAGTTTCATATAATTAACTATTTGACAACATAATAAGAAAAAATATTTTTAATTTTAACTATATTTTATTTTATAATAAAAATTATTTATACATATAAATATTATTTAAAGTATATTAAACAATATACAAAGTATAACACATTAATTATTATATAATTTTAAATCATATGAAACATAAATGAAAATATATCTAACCAAATCTTTTATATGGATTATAATATAAGTAAAACTAATATCAAAAATAAATATTAAATCGTACAAAATAAGGTCAAATAATATTATATCATCATCATCACACTCAGTCTAAAGTTCCGCAATAAAGTGAGGTCTGGGAAGGTCTGATAGTGCACAGCCTTACTCCTACATAGTAGAGAAGCTGTTTCTGGTAGACTCACATGCAGATGTGACAATAAAAGAGTGATGCAGGTTAAAGAGTAAATAAGTAAAACTGGCTCGCTAAATAATTATGTAAATAAAATTACAATAAATACATAAAAAATAATATTATATAATTCTCAAAATAAACGTAAAGATGAGTTTGTAGGTATTGTAGGAAATTATGTGTAAAATATAAAGAAAAAAGAGACTAAAAAAAGACTCATTAATTTATCTTAAAAATCTATTAAATTTTTTTTTTTAAGAAGCTCTAAATTTGAATTTCTTAAAAAGCTATATTTTAGCTCCAAAAAAGTTACATCTACTAAAAAAATATTTTTCATTCTATAATCAAATATTCATTTTCCTTTAAAAAAATTTTGCAGTAAAAAAAAAGTATTTATTTAACCTCCAAATGCTCCACTAAACAGACACTACGCCTTGAATCACGCTTTCAGTAGTACTCCTTTTCCGTTATCTCTTTGTTTCCTAAACCATCAATATTTGACTTAAAGACATACAGAGTAGAATGTTACTTGTTTTAATATTATAGATTTATTTATTGTTTTGAAAATTGAATTACTTTACAATCAAATTAGTTAGTCTATTTTTGTAACAATTAAAAATAAGAAATTTATGTTTGACTTTAAAAATTAAAAATAATAATTTTTTACATATAACATTGATGTATAGGGAGAACTAACCTTTTTTTTCATTTTACTAAATAACCAAAGAATTAGTAAAAGTAGTAATATCATGCCACCTTTTCGGATGCTTTTTTCTGTTGCAATAATTGCACGATTGAGTTAATATTTACATGAAATTATTAATAGTTTATGACTCTTGAGCTCTATTTAAATTCCTCAACAAAAAGAATAATATCTTTAATTAAATGATTTTTTATATTTCTCTTTGATAATAAATTTGTTAGGAAATCGGACTGAGATCTGATCTCACACTCAGCGAAATAATTATTAAATTTTTTCATGTGACTTTCCTAAAAGTTAATATTACTAAAATTCTATAAAATGATTAATACATAAATCATAATTAGGCGTAAATCTAATTGATACCTTATTCCAATACTTGATATCTTTCTTGATGTATCCCTTAAACTGTTTTTGAAATCAATCCATCTCAACCATTGTAGCCGTATAAGTTTTCAGCCTTTAACGATTTCTATATAACAAGTTAAGAGAACTATGAAACTATTACAGAAATGGTTAGACAAATATTGTTATTTATAATAAATTTTAGATATTTTAGTAATTTAACTGAAATTTAAAGTCTAATTTTAATTAAACTTTTGTTAGAATTACAAATAATTATAACTAAATACCAGTTATGCTCAATTAAGATTCAATATCTCATATTGATCCTTATTTATTGAATATCTTATATTTAATCATAAAGTTTTTCAAAATTTACAATCAATTCAAACTTGATTAAGATATCTTTGCTTTCTATAACTTGTTCGTTGTATGTGACTCATTAAGTTCCCAAATATGTTGGCAATGAATACAAATTATAACCCAAAGTCATATTTAAGATTATATAAATTAAACTCCTTTAATTTATCTTTAATCTTTAATAAAATAACTTATATCCATAGATCAAGATTGGTGCCTAGCAACATATGATGACTACCCCAAATATTTAGGAATATCAAAGTAGTTTTGACTAACCTTTCTATGCGTATTTTTTTGTATAATTCATTTCTTTCATCATACAATATTTTGATTAGATACATAATATATAATTAATGTCTACTCTATTTTGAATCCAATCCATTAGTCATTCACCATTAGTTATTGATTCAATTAATAACATTTGTAAACTGTTTACAAAATATCATTCTACCTTAGCCAATGATTTTCCAAAATCAATACTAATGTAAAATAATGAAACATTCTTCCTAATTACTTTAAGGTAATGAATCCTATCCTGTAACAGCCCAAACCATCCGTCCACAGATATTGCCCACTTTGGGTTGCCCATTGGGCCAAAGCCTCACGATTTTGCTCTTCTCACACCCGAAAATACGCCTTATAAGGATATGGAGAAGTATCCATACCCTTATAAGGCGTACTTCGTTCCCCTCTCCAATCGGTGTGGGATCTCACATATCTTGACTACTCAACTACCTCTACATAATTCATACTACATCTAATAACTACTGGCTGAACTACTCATGATTAGAATAGGTAATAAGTACTATCAAAACATATAAATCCTTACATAAGATAACTTTGGAGACCTCGAGTTAAATGATCACTTATACAATCATCACAATTTGAATTTTCATAGACATACAAGTAATGTTCTAAATGGATTTTTTCATATAAGGTCAATTCATTGAACTTGTTCTCTAATAAACACCCACAAGTTTTTTAAGTATTTCCATACTTTGGTCTTAGAGATTAACTATTTCTTTCATAAAGAAAAAGAATACGTATGCTAGTTTTTTTTTACATTCTATGAATGTCCATTCTTAATAAATCAATAACTAAGAATAATTTAGGGATAATAAATAAATGTAATATGAATTTCATAATTATAATCTCATCATAATTTCATTTGCAATGTATAATTATCTCACAAACTTTATCATATACATCTAAATATGTACAAGATAAATAATATGTTTAAATTATTTTGTTACTAAACTATAACCAACTGATTGGCTCTAAGGCATAAACTAAAAATCTTCCACTGGCACTAAGCCCATCGTTTTAATATCATATACTATATCACCATACGACGATTATACTATTGTTGGGAAAGTGGCTTAACGAGGGATTCCTACAAGATTCTCTATAGTGAACACATGTCTAAATCTTACAACTTTAATCTTAATTATCATCATAGTTAAGAAATTTTGTCTAAATACATACTTGGATCTTTAATGACATGTTATCGATAGAATCCTTTTTTAATTATTTTTTGGTAAATATCTTTTTTTAATTATTTGGAATTAGGTGTTTTAGTAATAACTTACTTTTAAATTAATAAAATAAAAATCCATTTGGATCCTTAGTTATCAAGAGTTCAGAATAAATGATTTCTAAAAAGTTTGGCCTTAATGCATGTATAATTAGTATAGACCTAAACCTAAAATATATATCAAAATCTATTTCTTATATTTTGTGCTCAATTAATTTTTTTGGATTGTATAACCTAATTAATGAGAGAGAGTTCGAGAAAGAAATAGATAGAAACAAAGAGACGAAGGGTCATCTTCAATAAAAAATAAAATAATAAGTATGGGTAAATTAATAAAATGAGAAGTTCAAATGAAGAGTCTTTGTAATCTTTAAATTAATTTGTAGATACATAAGTTTATTTAGTTTAGCTTAAATAAAAAACTACATTGTCTAATTTATTAAATCTTATTTTGAAGAATAAACACATGAATAACTAAAGGCACATTTGCATCTCTTAATAGGAAACTCCTAAGACATTTCTCTATAGTCTTGATTAGTGAAGCAATGAGGGCAATGTGAGCAAAATAATGGATATGTAAGGAATTGAACACTGCATTGAATAGTTGAAGTCTCCTTATAAAGGATAGTGACTTATTATGCCAATGATAAATTCTTCTATTGACCTTAGTGATCAAATGAAAAAAATTGAATTTAGGCCTTTTATGGGATATAGGGATTCCTACGTAAGTAAAAGGAAATTGTTTATCCTTTAAACTGGAAATTGAAAGAGAATAAATTTGACAAATAAGAAATGGAAGCTGAAATGAATAAATAGTTTTCCTAAGTAAGTAAAAGGCAATTGTGTATCCTTCAAACTAAAAATTGAAGAGAATCAAATTGATAAATAAGAAATAGAAGCAAAAATGAAGAAATGGCTTTCCCAAGTAAGTAAAAGGCAATTGCTTATCCTTCAGACTATAAATTAAAGAGAATCAATTTGATAAATAAGAAATAGAAGTAGAAATGAAAAAATAGCTTTTCTGATTTATTCATAGTTAAACCTAATATCTTCCTAAATATCCTAAAGGCATTGATTAGAGCATTAAGTGAAGGAGCATCCAACCCTAAAAAGAGAAGCAAGTCATCTGTAAAACTAAGACTATGAATCTTTAAACTCTTACATTTATTATGAAATTGAAAAGCATGTCTAAGGCTAAGATAGTGGTTAATTAATCTAGAAAGAACCTCCTTCCCTAGAGCAAATAGATAGGAGAAAGAGGATCCCCTTACTTAATCCCTTTTTCTCCTTTAATAAAAGGAGTTGTTTCTCGTTAACCAATATGCTATAGACTAGGGTAGTGAGGCATTATTGGATCCATCCTAGGAATTTTATTGGAAATGCAAAAGCCTACATTACAACTATAATGAAGCTCCAATGTAAAGAATCAAAGCCTCTTTCCATGACAACCTTTACATATGACTTAGGAGAGTTCTTAATTTTCATATTCTTGAACATCTCTTACACTAGAAGTATGTTATCTCCAATATCTATTCCCTTAATATAAGTGGCATGAGTTTCATTGACAAGGAGTTTTATGGATTTCTTTAATATGTTTGAAAGGATTTTCGAAATAAGCTCCAAAATAAAATTGCAGTAACTTATAAACCTAAAGTCTCCTAAAGAGGAAATGCTAGAAATCTTTATAATAAAACATATGAATGTCTTATTAAACTCCTTTAGTAAATGTCCCCTGGTAAAGAAACTTAGAATAACATGTATAGTAACCAACGAAATTAGCATGGAGAAATGAGGGTACTAGCTAGAATCTTGCTTATAAAAGTGCATGAAATTAGCATGGAGACTAAACGTCATAGAGCTTCAGAGAAGGATTGGGGAAGGTTATAGGGGTTGAGGTTGGAGTAATTAAGAGCATCATAGAGAAGAAGGAAATACTTTCTCATCATCAAAATAGTTGATTCTATTTCTTGTATAAGAAACTAAGAATTATGGTCATCTACGTCAATTAGTAACAACCTTCTATACCAAAATATACATATGTTTCATATTTAAGGGCAACCAAGAAATCAACCTTGTCATGAAAATGGTTAATAATACTTAATTCATTGACTAGGCTTTAAAAAAACACAAGAGATCTTCCATCTACATCAACCAAATCTACATAATTTTTCTAAATCTTTCTAACTGATCCCCATCCATTCAGTAGAAGCTTTCCCCTCTATTAAATTCCTACCTTCCTAAAATCCCTTATAAAAGAATTAATAATATTCACCAATGGATTCTACTATAAATGTTACACATCCTTTTTGTTAAGCCATGCATAAAATAAACATCGATGGGTCACGATAAGAAGAAAAGTATGAGAATACTTCATTTCTCTCAAAAAGATTTTAAAAGAAGATATATTAGGTATAAATACATATGAGAATTGTGGGTGAAGCAATATGCAAAGTGGGAAAGTTTTTTTTAGAAATTAAAGAATTGCATTGAACTGCGAATAATTAGAGCTAAATATAAAGCTGTTAAAGCTTGAAAATTTTCTCAAAGAGATATATACATAATAACTCTATAGTGTGGATCTATACTAAGGAATAAAGTTATAACTCTACCTTGGACTAATATAATTGGAGGAAATAACTTGGATTCCTAATTTGCAATTATATTTAGGTTTTTATAATCAAAACCAAGGTTAAAAAAAGATGATCCTTGAGTTAAAAAAGTTATTCCAACTTAATTATGTAATTCTTTAAGCTATAACTTGAGATTTCAGCTTATTCCTTAAGGAAAATTCCAAACAATAGCTATATATGAACTATAGTTCAATTGAATCCTCTATACTATCAATTTTTCTCTATTGAAACTAATTAGTTCTTATAATAAAAATGATTTATTTTTTGGTTGCATTTGGAAAATTCCATATTTCTTTCTTTTTATAAGGAAAACACAATGTTTCTTAAGAAAATTCTATAAGCTAAAATATCCCCATTACAATGATTATAGTCCTGACATGATTAAATAATAATTGTAGATCAATTAAAAGGGGGAGATGGCATGTTATTTAGCTGAAGAACCCCTAGATGTAGGAAGCTTATTTGTATTTGAAGAATAAGTGCTTAATGATTTCTTTCTCAAGATTGCATAGTGAACAAGTGCTTAAAATGTTTATAATTCTTCTAATTATGTTTAATGTGGACAACCTCTCTTTGATTGTGAGCCAAAGAGTAAAACTTCTCTAGGATTAGCTTGTGCAAACAATACTAGTTTATGCCATTTGGCTTTAGGAGCTAGAATCTTCAACATTAACTTGCAACAAACATTAGTGAATTTGCCATTTAGATTTTTGGTTTATAAAATAAAGTCCTTCTTATCTGAAAAGGAGTTTTGTTCTTAATATCATATTTATGAGAGGGCTCATAGGAAGAAGATCAAAGCATATTATTATATAACTTAGTACATCTTTGACTAAATTAGAACCTAGAATAAAATTATGAAGTCCATTGAGTTTATATAGTCCTCTAAGCGATCTACCGTTGAGCCAAATATCAAACCAAAAGTTTGTTTCTTCATCATTCCCAATCTTATTCTTGATCATTATCCTTATTATTTCCCTTGGCTTGAGAATTTAAACTATACTCCAAAAGGCATTAGATTTAGGATGAATGGTATAGAAGTTAATACTCCTTAAGTAGAAACTATACAACCATTTGAACCAAAGAGCTTGTTTATCATTGGGTGAACTATGTATCCTTTGAATCATAAGCACTTTGTTTGTGATTCTAATAGGGTAATTCCTAAGCCTCCTTCATCCTAAGAAAAAAATTGCTTCATTTTACTTTAGCCATTACTTGCTTGGCAGGATCCCCTACACAAAGAAATATTTTTACTAACCTCTCCATTGTTTTTATTTTTATTTATTTATTTTTTTTACAGAGGAAAAACTCAAAACCCGAAAAAGTCTAACTAGCGCACTTTGTTTTGATAAGGGGAATTTTACTTTCCTGAGAAAATCTTCTATTGCAGTAGCTTGAGATCCTCCTTTGTATATTTTCTGTGAGGGGTAGATGTACACTGTTTGCTTATTTGCTTCAAAATTCAATGGCTACAGACTTGAAGTACACTGTTTTAAACAATTGCCTTTTTAGTGGAAGCTTCTATTAATTCAATTCTTTCCCACTTTCAAAAAAAAATCAATTAAATTAATTTTTATAAACAATAAATTATGATAATTATGATGACCGTAAAATTACTAAAATGAAAAACAACTATCTTTTTTTCTCTATCCATATCAACTAATTTATATGCCAAAATTGTTTTATACAATATTGTTCATGAAGATTTTTGCTTTTAGTTATTGAATAAGATTAGAAGTTAGAAACGATCTTCTACATTAAAACTTAAGTTTAACTTAATGGAGTCGCATTACGAACATTAACTATTTGAACTCTGCCGTTTGTTCATTGCCATCTAGATTAGAGTGGTGAGAAAATAAGAATCCATGAAGTCGGCGGCTAGACAAAGTTGAATGGAAGTAACGAAGTATGTATGATGGGGGCGTATAACAAGTGCTCCAGTTTTGTGTCAGATCAGATGAGAAGAACTTGGCGAGGATGAGTGACACGTTCTTCTTTGATCTGGCCGGTGGATTTTGATTCGGTGGATTTTGAAAGTTTCTTCTTAGATTTAGACGTCATCGTCTTGCCTCTAGGTTTTCTCTTTGAGTGCAAGTTTTGGTCCTGCCGTTTTAGTGCATGGGAAGTTTTGTGTGAGAGGTTTCTGACTTGTTTTCTGGTTGCCGCTGTTTGTGCAGTATGGATCAGGCCCGCCGAGAGCCATGAATTATATAGCTTGGAACTGTCGTGGCCTAGGCAATCACAAGACAGTTCGAGCACTAAAGGACCTAGTTAGGTTTAATAAGCCTCATGTTCTTTTTTTTAGTGAAACTCTTGCGAATTCTGTTAAAGTTGATGAAATAAAATCTTTGTTAAAATACGATTTCTGTTTTTGTGTTGATCGGGTTGGTCGAAGTGGTAGGCTTGCTATATTTTGGATGCTTGATGTCTCCGCTACTGTCATAGGTTTCTCTAATAATCATATTGATCTCAGCATTGATGATCCGAATATCTCTAAGTGGAGACTTACAGGTTTTTGCGGTTTCCCGGAATCGAATAGAAAGCGTGCTAGTTGGGAACTCCTACGTTATCTTTCTCGTCTTCATAGTATGCCTTGGGTGTGTTTTGGTGATTTTAATAATCTTTTGTCCATTAACGACAAGCTAGGAGGTGGGGAGTATCCTAACTCTCTAATGGAGGGTTTTCGCCAATGCATTTCGGACTGTAATCTTATCGATAT
>JAOTBA010000002.1:27279242-27289763 GCA_025629845.1 Erythroxylum squamatum | reverse complement strand
CACCGCAAGGGACTAATTTAAGCACAAAATCACGAATTAAGAGTCAAAAAGTACATTAAAAACTATAAAAGTGTAGCTAATTTATATGATAAACTTGGGCTCAATCAGTCTTACTTTCTTCTTGCGTCTTAGTTTCTTCGCATTGCAGCTTCGTCTTACTTTCTTATATTATTATTATTATTTGGTCTTCATCAAAATTATTAATCGTAAAGTCATTTTGACTTAACACCCATTTCCCATCTAATTGTCATAGAGTAAGAAAGATGAGGTACTATCACCAATTTTATAACTTATATTTGGCTTAATTACGCTTCTTAGCTTAATTAATTGATTAATGAACCAAGAATAAGAGTCTTTGCTTACTAGGGACTAAATACTGCCACCTTTTTGTTTATAAATATGCATCCATCTCATTCATAATGATTCCTTATCAACAATGGTTCTCTAAATCCTTTTAGCCATCAACACCTTATTAGTAATGCTTATAAGAGTGATCTCTAAGCCTCTTAAATCTATAGGTTTGCATACCTATGACCATTTAACTTTAGCACAAGCCTTGTTAACTTTAATTTTTCCCTATATGAACTTCCTCATCAATCCTTCAATAGTCTTAATGAGTTATTTAGAAAGGACTATCTTAGCACTCTAATAAATGTGCATAAAATTCAAATTGGATTTTATAAGTTGAACACCTCTAAAAGAGAGCTCCTTATTAGTCCAACTCCTCAATATTTTTTGTATTTTTTCCACCAAAAGTAAATATTATTTAAATTGTAATCTTCTTCACCACTGATAAACCTAAATACAATAAAGGGCTAACTTAATAGCCATTTCTGCCAATGCTCTAAGCATATCAGAATGTTGCATTACAATAGTAGTAATAATAATATGGATTTGGTTGTAGTTTATGTCTAAGCTAGAAATCTCTTTGAACTTCCTCAGGGACTTCATCAATAGTTTGAATAGATTTTATATCAACCTTAAAGAAGAGAAACAAGTCATCTACAAAGCATAAACTGGTTAGTTTGATCCTCTTACACTTGTTATGATACTTGAAGTTGTCACATCTTTTGATGTTGTAATTTAATAGCAAGGTTAAAACTTCCATATAAAGTATGAATAGATAATGAATTCCAAACTAATTCCATCAAAATGCTTGTTAAACCCCACTTTCATGGTATACTTCTAAGAGGAATTTCTCCTAGAATAACCTTTTATTAGCTCTTAAACAACTAGGATGTTGTCTCCAATTTGCTTGCCTTTAAAGAAAGCATCCTAATTTTCACTTATAATTAATTTAGGAGCTACTCTCAATCTATTAGCCAAGATGTTTTCTATGATTTTATAGAGGAAGTTACTATATAAAATAGGCATGTAATAACCAAAAGAAAAGGGATTAGATATCTTAGGAGAAAGGCATAGAAAGTTATTATTGATCTCTTTTAAAAGGCTACCACTAGTGAAGAACTCCTTTACTACTTATTTTACCATTGGACCAACCTATTAATGTGTTCTTGATTGTTTATACAATTACTCCAAAATATTGAGTAATTAAAGCTATAAAATGCTTAAAATACTCATTTTGGTTTATAATTGGTTTTACATGCAAGTTGGAAGCACAAGAGCTAAAATGATTTAAAATCATATTCCTTAAGCCATCTTCTTGATGTTCAAACTCATTTGTCTTTATGGAATAGGAAGGAGATGGATTAGAGTGAATATGGGACAAGAAAATGAAGAATTTAGCATGACCTGCAAGATACACGATCTTGTATCCATTTGCGTGGCTGTGTATAATTTCAAATGTGGCATTTTTGGAGATGCAAGGTTGGATGCATCCAACCGTGCATCTTCCCAAAAACCTAATTTTTTCTATAAATAAACATTTAAGTGGCCAAACATAAATTTCATCATTTTGGAATACAAAAGGAGGCAGAACATATACTTCTTTGAGATCTATAGAGGGCTAATTTTTCCTTTTTCGATTAGCAAGGGAAATCAAAGCCAAAAAGTACATCTGGGCATTTTGGTTATGCACAATCTGATACACAACCGTGCATCTCCTAAAATCCTAAATTTCACCATAAAATGACATTTTTAAGGGTAGATGAGGGGGAGAGATGAAAGGAGGCATTCTGAACTTCTCAAAGGTGATTCCAGGTTGTGAGCTAGAGGAGCAAAAAACGTGAAGATTTTATCAACAGATTCATTGGACTACAAGAACAAACCTTTACATCATAAGAATTTTAGATAGAAGACAATCAGGGAGATTTAGAATTATGATTCTATGTTTTAAATTAGTATTTCTGTTTATGCACGTTTGATTTTATACTCGCCAATGTGTAACTAAATATTTCATTATACATTTAGGTTAAATGAACCCTGTTTTGTTACCTTAACATGTGTTGACTCTTTTATTAATGCAATTGGTTGATTGATTTGTTTCAATTACGTGTTTTATTTATTTTCTAATAAACCTGGGAACATTAGACCATAATTTGATTTTATATGTAGAGATTAAGAAATCTTAGGTTTGAATATATCTACCATAATTGGAAGGAGTTGATTGCAACCCTAGAGATAGGATGACATAAATCTTCTAGATTAGGGTCAAACCGAATAAAGGAACTCATTGATCGATAACATAATCCTATAAAATTTAACCTAAGTAATTTGGTTGGAAATCGTAGGATTAATTGTTAATAGATTCAAGGTCAGCTATTAACATACCATAAGAGTCTCCACGGTCTAATATATAAACAAAAAAATTGCATAATAAAAGATCAATCTATCAAAGGTTTAAGGGGATTCAAAACCTAAATACTAATTTTTGATATCGATAATTTTCTTAGTGCTTCCTTAATTCTCTATTCAATATCGTTGCCCATTTATTTTACTTTCAATATCGTTGCCCATTTATTTTACTTACTTTATTTTTATTTTCTTTTTATTAAAAAACTAAAATCCATCCTTAAGCTAGATAATAGGAAAAAGGTAATTGCTGGTAATCACTATGTTCATAGGATTAACCCATACTTACCAGTATTAGCTACAGCTACGTCGTATACTCATGTTTATTACATAATTGACCAACTCACAAAATAAATCAATTAGTATTGTTGATTCTCTCTCTCTTTAGAAATTGTTTATATTATTCTTAGCTTAATGTTTTAGGTATTCATGTATGAATGATTAATATTCTTGTTCTCAAATGATTGTTTATGTATGAACTCATTGCCAGAATATGGAATACAATATGTAATTATTGTATTTTTAATTAACTTAGTAAACTAAAGGTGATGACTCATTAGGGATAACATAGCATAGGTTAAATGACTCGAGCTTATGTGGTCGTCACCTAGTTTAATTTGTTTTCCTGATTTATAATGTGACTATGCTACTAAATCTAGAGAGCTTATTCTAGGTTGTTTGATAATTAGTTTAATTAAAGAGCTTATTTTTATTAAACACGACCTAAGGGAGAGTCTAGGTTAAAAAAGCTTATTGTTAACCTACAATTAATAGTTTGTAAGAGAGATGTGAGAATAATAAGATGATGAAGTATGTTTAATTGTGTGTAGTCTAAGATTGAACCAAGAACTGGATTCCAAACTCATTCATCAATCTTATCACTTTTTGACTATTTGATTTAAATTGCTTTCGTTAGTTCAAATTTACTTTATCTTATTTATTGATTCAAACCAAAAGCCGTTATTTCCTAAGCACCAATTCTTTTCATTACAAAAATTAAATGTACATTCCCAATGGATATGATCCCTACTCACCATTGTTATAAATTTTAGTGTGCAGAATTATGTTTTATTTTCTGGTGTGTTCGATAAGCATAAAGAATTTTGATGGCATTGTTAGGGAATGTAGTGCTTTAGTTTTTACTTTTGATTTCAATTAGTGTTTTGTATATATTTGTTTATAATTATTTTTAAAATTTATTTCTTAATATTTTCATATTTATTATTGTTTGTGTATAGAAAGGACACTACAAAGGGAGTATGTCCATGCAGGAGTATCTCAATGCTATTGGGGGAAATTTTGCCTATAACCCATATTTCCAACCCTATAAACTAGGTTGGAGTGATCACTTAAACTTAAGATATGGTGGGAATAGGTAGCAAAACTGCTTCCCAGACAAATCACAAGCTTCTTATTCTAACTTTGGTACATCTTCAGAAGATATAGTTAAGTCTATTGCCACTAATACTCTACATTTCCAGCAGGATATAAAGCAATTTCTACAAGATAGAAGATCTAGCATCCAAAATTTGGAGAGCCAAATGAGTCAGATGGTGGTGGTTATCATCCACCTATAATTATAAAGTGGAGGAAAGTTATCATCCCAACTTAAGGTAAATCCAATGAATATCAGTGTGCTAACCTTAACTAATGGTGAGAAGCTTGATGATCATGAGATAACTACTGAAAAGATGGCTAGTAAAGAAGTTGAGAAGGAGCTTGAAGAGAAACATTTAGCTCAAAGGTAAATACTGAGTCCCTAATTATTATTAAGACTAGCCCTTCACCTTTCCCGAGTAAAATGGAGAAATTGAATAAGGAGGAAAAGGGTAAGAAAATATTGGAGACTTTTCAAAAGTACAGGGATCCAGTAAAGATTAAGGGTTTGGAAATAGGGAAAACACTGAATGTGAGTGGTCAACATCTCAAGCCCTATCCTAAAGAACCTCAAGTGGAAAATGCAGAAGTGGAGACACATGAAGACCATAATTTTGTCATGTGAGGAGGAAAGTATGGAGTTAAGCCAGTGATAACAAAAAAAGATGCTACTTGGGAGGTAACCCAAAGGAAGTTTGGTCCTTTTCCTTTACATTTTTTGCATTTGTTACTTTTATTAAATGCTCCATTTCTTACATATAATGTTGCATTAGGAACATTGTAATTTTTAAGTGTGGGGGTAGGGATTATCATATGTGCTTTTAGGATGTTTTTTTCTTATATATGTGTGTTTTTAAGTTTGTTTGTTTCTTACATGCTTTTAAGTATAAGAAACAAAAAGAAAGATTCAATTCAAGCAAACAAAAATTTTCTCTTTTTCTATTGCTTCTAGGACTATATAGTCATAATTAAAGAGTAGAAGTAATTAGAAAAATTCATGCAACTTGTGTATGCATTTTTACTCTTGTAATTAGTCAATGTACATTATCTTTAGAAGAGTGGTGACTAATGGGTAGTTATAAGCCAGTAAGATTTTGAGTCTTTTTAGACTGACACTTCTATAACAATCTCATTGTTTTTTGTTCATATGTGACCTTCATAACATGTAAATCCTGACTTTGCTTTGATTTTCTATGCAAGGCCACATTTTTATCACATGCATTAATATGAAAATGATATAGGCATTTTTTGTGTTACAAGCTATATTGGTCAAATAACCTACCTATCGATATGATTTTCCTTTTGATAAGCACCCTTAAGTTTAATTTGCCTTTTCTTTTTATGCTAACCACATTACATGCCTTAAACCTAACCAAATGTCTTATCCAATCCTTAAAGTTAGTAGAGCATTATAATGATTAATGTTTGTGGATGCACAAAAGTATAAGTGTGGGGATGTGCACATGTGTGGGTTGGTTATAATTGTTGAAATGTCATTTTATCTCTTATCAATAAATTCCAAATGTTGTTGTAGCTTTTTTCAATTTTTATATAAAAAAGAAGGAAAACAAAAGAAAACAAGAAAGGGGATTTAAATAAAATTATCAATGAGGAAATGCATTTGTTTTGCAAAGTTATTCATGATTAGTTTTTCCTCTTAAAGTTGTATAGAATGGGTGGTTTGAGTATAATGCAAATGAAGGAGATGTTACTTTGAAGGGTCACTCCTTATGGTTATAATGTATTATTTATAATTAATTTCTATGAGTGATTCCTTATAATTCCTTATGCTTCATATGGTTTGTGTATGAAGGCTTGAATATAGGTTGTGAAACATAGTTTTTGTATTCATCATAGCCGATAATACCCGGTATTGAGTGAATGTTATTCTTTACACTTGATGTTACATTGAGTATTTTTCTTGCTTCACTAGCTTTGATGGCTTTTGTGTTACATTATCCAAATACATCTCATCTTAACCTTTGCCCACATTACAACCTTAAAAAATCCTTTGATTTATGATTATGTATATAAATCTTAGTGGTGGAGAAATGAAATGATATGCAAAATCATGGAATGTCTTGATCATGAATGGTGTTTAAGTGTACCCATAGATCAATTTTTTAAACACATTTTATCAAAGCCTACCCTTATATTACTTAGTTTCTGAAGGGAATCGTTATTGAATGATCATGAGTAAAAGCATTAATGTTTAGTTCTTTCCATGGTTTTGAAAGTGATTCCTCTTTTTGTATGGCTATCTATTCTTGGGACATATGGAAAATGTGGAAGTGTTTTGATTTGTGACTTTGATTTTATTGTTTTGTCCGAGGATGATCAAAATCTAAGTATGGGGGAACTTGATGTGTGCTTGATTGTTTATACACTTACTTTATAACACATAGTAATTACAGTTATGAAATTCATAAGATACTCATTTTGGTTCATAATTGGTTTAGGTACAAGTTGGAAGTATAAAACCAAAAATGAGTTAAAAGCACATTCCTTAAGCCATCCTCTTGATGTTGAAACTCATTTGTCTTTGTGAAACAAGAATGAGATGGATTAGGTTGAAGATGGGATAACAAAATGCAAGAAAATGAAGAATTCAGCATGACTTGAAAGATAAATAATCGTGTATCCATTTACAAGGTTGTGTATAATTTTGAATATGGCTTTTTTAGTTGAATGGTTGTGCATGCAACTGTGCATCTTCTAAAAAACCTAATTTTTGCTATAGATAAACATTTGAACGACCAAACATAACATAAACATTTGAACGACCAAACATAACATAAATAGTTTTTGGAATATGAAAGGAGGTAGAACACATACTTGTTTGAGATATATGGAGGGCAAATTTTCCTACTTCCAATTCCTAAGGGAAATTGAATCCAAAGAACACATTTGGCCATCTCTTTATTATGTATTGTTGATTATCTCTCTCTCTAGAAATTGTTTATCCTATTCTTAGCTTAATGTTTTGGGTATTCATGTATGAATGATTATTATTCTCATTCTCAATAGATTGTTTATGTATAAACTCATTGCCAGAATATGGAATACAATACTTAATAGCTATATTTTTAATTCATTTATGGTAAACTAATGGTGATGAATCATTAGGGATAACACAGCATAGGGTAAATGACCCGAGCTTATGTGGTTGTTGCCTAGATTAATCTATTTTCCTAGTTCATAATGTGGCTATCCTACTAAATTTAAAGAGCTTATTCTAGGTTGTTTGATAGTTAGATTTAATTAAACATGACTAAAGGGATAGCCGAGGTTAATAAGAATAAAGTTATCATCTTGGCCAATCCAAGTTTCAATGGAGCCCCTTAAAAGCTTAACTGAAGAAGAACTAAAAGAGCTAGAGCCAGTTGAATTTTTAAAAAATGTCATAGCTTCATTTAAGAGATCATCTTGGCTAGAAATCAAAGCATCGTTTTAAGAGACAATAAAGCCAATATTGTTGACATTCTTCTTTCCGAAACTGAAGTAAAGAAGAACTTAGTACATTTATCTATGTCCTTTAACCAATTATTGCTAAACCTTTGCTTCAGAAGGGAAGTATGCTCCTCAACCTTAGTTAAGTAGTATCTTAAAGCAATCTTCTCTTATTTTAGTAACTCCACACTTACTAGATTATCCAAGAGGTTTTGTTAGATCCTTAGAAGCTTAGCTTTATGTATAGATAAAATAGATTTGGATCCCCTTTTTCCATTTATAGATTTCTGCTCTTTCTTGATAGTCTTTAGCTTTTGAACTTAAATGAATTTTTTGGAGCCATTACATCAATTACCAAACCTCTATCAACTACCTCCTAAAATCCATCATCAAAATTAAGGTGATTATTAAATCTAAATGGAGATCTTTTACATAACTTCTGAAACAGATTTCCAATACAAATTGAGGAATGATCCGAGAGAGTGGATTCATAAATGTTGCTTCAGATTCTAGGAACATAGAGAGTCATGCAAGATTCGCTAAGGCTTTGTCTAATTTTTTAAATTGAGAATCTTCCCTCATCTTTGTTGCTCCTAGTGAATCAATGTCCTTCATATCTTAGATCTTCAAGATCCAAGTCTTCCACA
Organism: Erythroxylum squamatum; assembly: GCA_025629845.1. NCBI lineage: Eukaryota > Viridiplantae > Streptophyta > Magnoliopsida > Malpighiales > Erythroxylaceae > Erythroxylum > Erythroxylum squamatum. The sequence continues at coordinate 27,281,538 of JAOTBA010000002.1, read as the reverse complement.
TACTCCATGAATTTAAATGTATAATTCCTTAGGCTGAAATTTCCTTTATCTTTAGATCTATAGAGAGTTGTATTGAAATAATCATATACTAGTCATGGGGAGTTATCAACTTGATTCTGTTTCAAACCTTCCCATAGTATCTTCCTATGAAAATTAAAGTTAAATCTATACACAATAGAGACGTAGCATTTTCTTAGCTCATTGAAGAATTGAATCAAAACATGTATAGCTTGATTAGAAAACCATAACTCTTTCACATTAATACAATTAAAGTTATAGGCCAAAACTATTCTCCCATAATAATGAAGTTGATGATTTAAAATAACCTTCCAATTTATACCCAGAATCCTTAGCTTATTCAATTTTCAAATCTAATCTTTATCTCTAATAGACTTAAGAGCTATGGATGTTCCAAAGTGAAAAAAATCCTTTAAAGCTTGAAACTTTTTGGGGTAATTCAATCCATGAACATTTTATATTATAAAAGTCATTTAAGAATGGCTTTACCTATGGAACTCTTACTTTTAGTTCTTATCCCTAATTTCCTATTCTTTGAACTTTGATATCCGTCTTCATTAGCTTCCATAGAGGCATTTTCCATTAGGTCTAATACTGCTACATGTTGTGAATAGCCTAATAGCTTGCCATGTATTGTATCACCTTCATTTCCCATCTGCTCAATTATATTATTCTCATTTTCTTTTCTTCCAAGCACAATATCACCTTCTTCTGTAATTTGCTCATATAGATTATTTATAATGTCATTCAACACACCCATATCATTAGGAGAGTTTGGAGCCTTATCCTAAGCCAAGTTAATAATATTTGCATACACAACTTCCTGATCTTCCAATTAAGTCACATCTTCAATAAGATGGTCGCTTTATGCCTAATTTTTTATATTTTACTCTTTCATTTGCTCCACTTCCATAGCATATACCTCTATCACCATTAGCTTGAAATAATCTCCCATTTTAAGGTTTTCCATATAGATTTCCATTTCGTTCGATGCATCTTGAGAATAGGCTTCCAACTATAAGTAACTAAAATCGTACCCTTATAGAGAGAGTTGTTTTAGCCTATTCCCATAATATGAATATAATCGAGAAGCTCCTTTGTCATCTCTATGGTATCACACACTTTAGCAAATCCAATTCTCTTTTCTTAATCATGTGCTCATCTATACACAATGACTTGCCAATGAAGGTAGATAACCTGCTCAAACCTTTAATGATCCAATACTCTAATGAACACTAAGTAAATTCACCCATATTAGAATGCTCTCTTAATTAATCACACTTAAATTAACACACGACAACCATTTTTATAGGAATATTGGCAATTGTCAAAGGTGCCAAGTAATTCTTCTATCACTTTTAATGTATCATGTTGAGAAAGAAATGAGAAAATTAGTAGATTATCTTCAATAAGGAGAACATCTTGTAGCCTGTTGTTATTTTGGACCTTATGTTTCCATGTTGAGATTGTAGGAAATAGAGAGATAGGACCATGGAGAATTTGACTAAGGAAGACTCTTAAGCAATAGCTCCAACTTTGATTATTTATACCTCAATAGCAAATCTGGTTATACTCTCTATATTGTCTAAAGGATAATAATGCAAAGAGAGGTATGTTGTATAACTAAGGACCTATTTCCAACTCTTCTAATTAAAGGAAGAAGTATATGAAAGAACATATTTATTTTCATAGCTAGAATGGGGGTTATAAGGATGAGAGATGAAGGCAAAGGGGGAATTCATTAGAGGAGGAGTTAGGGGTTTGAACATTTATTCTAGTTAACATACCTTAAAAAGTTAAGTCCAACTTTTAAAGAAAAAGTTCAAATGGCAGTTACCCTAAATAATAATAAGGTGCTTAGGCGGGAAAGGATAGTTTTGTCTAGACCAACGTACCCCTCTAACTATAGGAGAGGAGCACTTGAACCAAGGATATGGAGCTAGGGAGATGTCTTAAGGAGAACCTTAGCAAAAAGAAGGAGAAGTAAAAATGAAGCTGAGAGGAGCAGAGATATTTTGAAACAAAGAATAGTGACATAAGTAAAGTTTAGGAGATTAGGAAAATAAAAGGAGAGAAAGGGAAAAGTGGATGAGGTGTTGGGCCCCGAACTTTTCTTGAAAGCTAGAACTATTAAATGAGAAATTATTGGCGATTATTCATGTGTAGAAAAAAGGAGAATTCTTGAATTTGAAATGAAATAGAAAAGATAGTTTAGGTACAAGATGGGTTATATGTGAAATGTTGGAAGTTAAAAGTTGGAAAATGTAATTGAAACATG
>JAOTBA010000002.1:27258477-27272652 GCA_025629845.1 Erythroxylum squamatum | reverse complement strand
GAGACATGAGTCTTGCTGAAAACCACATTGGTGGTGAGCGCACACTAGCCAAACTTAAGACCCATAAATCTGCCTCTAAGATAGCCCAAAAACAACCTTTCCAGCACATGTCTGTTTATCTCAGAACGCTGGGCTCCGAAAATGGGGTCCGACATAAGGGCCTGTTCTCTTTTAACTGATAATTGTGAAAATAGATTATCTGTAGGATGTATATAATATCATATTTTAAAGACTGTGAATATGATGTCCTCGTTTAAGCAACCTCTTGTTGTTTGTTTAACCCAAAAAAAGTAATTTTCAAGGATATAAAAGATAATGTTCTGGTGAATTATAAGTCTTCCTCAAGTTAAATTCATATCCCAAGTTGAAAAGCTTGAACACCACAGATCTTGGTGTATTTAGTCCTACTCTTTTAATTTTTGACATGCTGAACTCGTCCTGTGGCAGAAAATGGTTGTTCCTTCAGATACTCGTAAGAAAAAATTAGCGAACTGTGGCCTTGCCCTGCAGTATTTAAAACATGCTGGTGTAAAGTTGCATGATGAGGATGGAATGATGGTTACAGAGGATGACATTGCTAATGGAGACAAGGAATTAACCCTTTCCTTGCTCTGGAACATGTTTCTTCACTTGCAGGTTTGTCTCTACCTAAATTGTTGCACGATGTAAAAATTTGCATTAGCAGAAGTTATAAGGGTAACGTTTTCTTATCATTAACTTCTGTAGGTGCCGCTTTTGATCAACAAAACAAGCTTAGTTGAGGAAGTCTTAAAAATTCAGGGAACTTATGTGGTATGGTTCTTATTGGTTGATTTCTTCTAGTTTATGTAATCCACTAAAAAAAGTGTCCTTTTTTGTAGTTAAGAATACTCTATCCTTTTCAGAAACGAAATGGTTGAGGATCATTCTTTGACATTTTTATTTCTTATCTTTGTCGCTGCAGAGTTTATATTCTATATTACTCGCATCTATTTGTCATTTTACAGGAAATTTTGAATGTTGAATGTTTTTGTTCCTCTCCTTTGGAATTGCTTCTGAAATGGATCCAGGTACAGTAACTGGGTTAAATAACGTGGTATATTTCTGTCTTTTTTACCTCCATCTCTCTTCCTCTGCCCTTTTGTCTATCTCTCTCTCTGCAGTAATTTTATGTGTTTTCCAACCATTCTAATTATTTTGCAGGCAATCTGTGAAAAATATAATTACAAGATTGATGGATTTTCATCTTTAGTTGATGGGAAAGCCATATGGTGTTTGCTTGACTATTACTTTCTAAAGAAACTCTGCTGTTCTCATTCTCGCAAGGTTCCATATTTTGGCAACCCAGCCTCTTGCGTTTGCAGCTACTTTTATTACTATTATTGATTTTATCTTTTCCATTTTTTACAGGATACTCCTGAAAGTAGTGTTGAAGAATCCTCTGCGTCGGCTGATGATTATTTGGATGCATTTTACACTTTCATTTTATCACAAAAACTGACTACATTGTTGGGGAATTTTCCAGAGGCAAGAGTTCGAAATTTTAGAGACTTTGTACTCTTGCAATGGTTGACTATATCTTCTGACTGATTGCTATGTGCTTAAGGCATGTCAACTGCATGTAGAGAGAAAATATTGATAAGTTTAGTTAGACCGAAGTGCATTTGTTTTATAGACAAGAATTAGAAGGGGATCAGTTGTAATGTGTTTGTGATGGCATTTTCCGTGAGCAAAAAATGGTCTTATTGGCTATTTAATAGGTCATACATTGTTCAATTTGTTGCATTTACAGGTTCTGCAAGTCAGTGACATGCTTGAACATAGTGGTGCAGTCTGTGAACAGAGTGTTCTAATTCTACTGATTTTTCTCTCATCAAAACTGACTGAGAAGAAAGCAATGGTGATGCTTAGACTGTTATGCTGCTTTGGTTTTTGATACCTGATGTCAGAAATAATTACAGCCACCTTTCTTCTGCTAGGATCAACTGAATTTTCATAAAGTATTGGGTTGTGACTGTCAAAGTCCAGAAAGGAGACATTACATTGGAAGGTATTTTGTGTGTTCAAAAGCTCTATTAGGCCAAGAAGAAACAAAGGGAGACAATACAGAAGGTATTTTGCCCTGCTTCTATACTTTATTTTTCTAAATGTATTCCAAATGAATGGGTCTACTCATAAAAAGCAGATGGATAATACAACTGAGGACTAGGATTTATGTCTGGTTTCCTGTAATTATGGTTTCGATATGGCATTCAGGTTTCTTTTACTCTGATTTATCTACTGACAGTCATGAGGGTTATGTCCCTTGGTCAAATCATTTGATATTCTTGTTGAATTTGCTTATATTGTTTCTGCTTCAATTACGTGGAAAAGTAAGCACACTGATGAAGTTTGACTGTCCTTTCCTTTGTTGAATAAACTGTTTTCCAAAGTAAGAAAAATGATTGAAAATATTAAAAGCAAACAGTTTTGCATGCTACGTTTCCCCATTGATGCAGATGCTGCTGGAAAGTTCAAGGCCATAAAGGCTTGGTGGCAAGATATGGCTGAGCGAAATAGCCAACTCATTGAGAAGCCTGCTATTACTACTTCCAAGAACAACTCAACTGAAAATATCAGCACCAACATACAAAATGGTTACTCACTCTGGCTTTATTGTTCAACTTTCTTCGAGAAAGATCTATATCTTTAAGTTTGCTGGTTTATTCGTGAAAACCTTCAAACACTCATCTTTGGTCAGGCTTAAGAACTTGGTTAATTGTTATTTGTCGCTAATTTATGGCTTATGTGTTTGACTCAATTATCGTAGAAACTTGTAGCAAGATTGGAATCAGTGGGTCATTGATAGACTTTCATGCCTTCACTTAATTATCATTCTCAGAATGTATAATTTCAAATATATATGTTTTTATTAGCAATTCTCCTTGTTCACTTGTTTGGTTTATTTTTCCATCATCCAGAAAGGTTCAAACAGTCTGAAATTGCTGAGCAATGTGGCAAATATATTGTTGAAAGGCATAACTTTGTTAAGTTAAGAAGATCAGTTGTGCTCATTCAGAAAGCTGCAAGGATTTGGATGGGTCGAAGGCGATGGAAAGCAAGCAATAGAAATCATAATGCAACAATTCCTGATACTGCCAATGCAGCCACTGTTATTCAAAGATCTTTTCGTGCCTGGTTAGCAAGGTCCAAATGTGATGTTGCTCAAATAAACAACTTTATTCATGTGTAAATGGTTTCTGTAATACACAGACAGAAGCAGCTATTGCAATTCAGCTTTATCGGAGATATTTTATTTTGAGCAGGTCTTCCTATCACCAGAATCTGGCTGCTACCAAAATACAAAATCATTATCGAGGTTGGTCATTGAGAAAGAAATTTTTATGTCTGAAACAAGCAACAACAAGAATCCAAAATTATTTCCGATGTTTAAGGAGGTGGAGGGCTTGTGAACAACAAAGAGTTGCTACAAGATCAGCCATCATCATTCAATGTCATCTACGTGGATGGATTATAAGAAGAGAAACTTCTAGGCGTAGACATCTCATTATATTACTTCAAGTAAAGTTTCTCCTTTCATTTTTATGAGAATCTTCATGTGAAATATTTCCTACCTTTACCTGCAATATATTTTTAGGAGAGTTTTTTCTCATTAAAGGTTGATGCATTTCAAAACGATTATCTTTCCAACTATGTGCTTTATTGTTGATTGCTTATGACTTATTTTTCAACTGGTTTTGGTTGTTTAAGGATAAGTCTTGAATTTTCATATCGTGTGTAGTTTATTTAGTATTATAAACCAAACATCTGACGTGTGCCAATTTCTCTCAGCATCCTTGGTTCTCCAGACAATTCCTATCTCTTCTTTATACATGGGCAAGGCAAAATGTAATTTAAGATTTTATTTAAAGATCTAGAAGGGATGAAATGTTTGATTCTTGAAACCGAATGATTGCTCAACATTCTTACCGTTCATTGATTGGACAACATACAGTTGCTTCTAGGTGTTGTCCGATCACTGCTACTATGTTTAATGATCATTTGATAACTGGAAATCAACCTATGCAAATAATTATCATTGTTCTTTTTCTACTGAAATATTGGCTATTACTAGTCCTAATCTCGACAAAATGGGACATTGGAGAAGGCTGTATTGTGATCCCAATTTTATCTACCTCTTTCCATGGGGTGGCTTTTTATCTCATTTATTTGGTTAAAGTGAAAATTTACCAAGTATATTATTTTACTTCAATGAATGCAGAGATACTGTTGTGCTTGGCTGAAAAGGAAGAGCTTTCTGTTGCTAAAAGAAGCTGTAGTGAAGATTCAAAGTGCTATTCGGTGTTTCAATAGTTGGAATGCACTTTGTAGTAAAAAAAGTGATGTGATTAGAGTTCAGCAATTTGTCCGGGGCCAAATTACTCGAAATAAGCTCTTAGGTATCTTGCCCATATTTTTTGTGAACTCTAATTCACCTGCTTTTTTTCTTTGATAATTTTTTTTTTTTATTGAAGTTGAATCAATTATGGTTCTCTTAACATGAGCAAACTATGTTGTCTCTATTTCTAGGGACATTTCATTTTCAAGAAACTGCCACTTCATGCTCCAACTTCGAAAGCTCAATTGATTTAAGTCAGAGATTTGAATTGAAAACCATATTGTCTTCAGTTTTGAAGCTACAGCGGTGGTGGAGAAGTATTTTACAGCTGAAACAAAGAGCAAAATTCACAATTGTTATACAGTCACATGTTCGAGGTTGGTTTGGTAGGCAAAAGGCTATTAGGCACAGGAAACTTATTGTTGTCATTCAAGTAAGATTAACAGATCTCAAAATTCTATGATCATGTTTAGCAGCATTCATTCAGACGTGTACCATGCTTAGTTTCAACAAGAGTGGACTACCTTTGTTGAGTTCTTTATACAATATTACAAAAGCTGTTCAACATACTAGACCACTGGATATATTTTCCTTTAGTTTATGTCTAATGTAATGCAGTATAATGTATGAGGTCTGCTTTAATCTACTGTTTTCTTGGAAAGGTCTGTAACTTCTTTCATCATTTGCATTATGTTGGGTGTAAGGCTTGTTTAGCCAACCAGGCTAGTGACTCATTTTGTTCATTTTCATGCATGGTTGGATGATATTTCTTCAACTGTTTATATCCTTAGCTCAAGTTAGTCTGTTCATGGTTTATCATATTGTAACTTATGCAGTCACACTGGAGAGGTTACCTTGTGCGGAAAGAGTCAAGAGGGCAGCTTTTAGATTTACGGTGTAGAATGCAAAATTCTGCTAAAAATGTGGATGACAGCATGCGTATTATTAACAGACTTAAGATGGCACTTGCAGAACTACAGAGCAAGAAAAGGGTTACTGGAATTCTTCATATTTGTGCAACTTTGGGTAAGAAATTCTCCTTATTTTGGGATTTCACTTGTCCTATTAGTGTAAATTTCTATGGAAATATTGTTACAAACAGCAGTATTTGTTCCCTCTGAGAGACCGTGTTCACCAATTGTTCACTTATTTCTTCGAGGAAGTCATCAACTCTTTGTTCTGAATCCTTGATTAACCATGTCTAGGAGATTGAGGCCACAAATCGCTCAAAACAAAGTGGATCATGCTTATGGTATATTTGAGGTGCAGTGTATCGTGCTGTGTGCGCTACAAGTTCCTTTTACTATGATGCTTTAATTAAGTCAAAGATGCTTGCCGTTTAGTAAAATAGACTCATTTTATAGTCTTTTGTCATGTGTTTCACAAAACAGCGAGCAACACTCTAATTAAAACTAATTGTTTTGCTACTAGCTGAAACTCTATAACTATGCGAAAAGAGTTTATTAGCAACAAACTGTTAACAATTTGTTGAAGTGTTATGCTAAAGCGCCAAATCTTGATGTATCTACCATGTTCTATGTGCAATAAGCTTCAGTCATATAGTTTGAAGAATGAGCTAGATGAATAAAAACTATTCTGAATCGTTGTGGACTCAATAACACACCTCCTCGCAGACCATGCCACACAACATTCTAAGAGATGTTGCGAGGAGCTTGTGGATGCTGGAGCAATTGACAAATTACTGAACCAGATCCGTTCTGTCAACAGAAGCATACCAGATCAGGAAGTCCTAAAGCATGCACTTTCCACTCTTCGGAACCTTACTTGCTATCCACATTTAACTGACGTGCTTATTAATGCGCATGGATCAGTAGAAATTATTCTTTGGGAGTTGCTAAGGTTTTTTCCCTCGTCATATTTACAGATTGAGAAACCAAGCATAAGTTTCCTTTGTACCACACCTGAACCGAGTCTCCTAATTACTTTCCAGGAACAAGGAAGAAGGATATTTCATTGCGTCAGAGATTCTGAAGAAAATCTGTTTGAGATATGAAGGTGTTAATGCAATGCACAAGTCGCCTGCTCTGCTGAAGAGGTTGCATAGTCTTGTAGAAGAACTAACGAGGAAGGCAGCCACTGAGAAGAGGTAAACAACAGCACTTGTAAATTGGAATGAGTTATGGTGAAAAATGAGCACATACCTTCAGATGACTGAGGAAAAATTATTTCTATCCTTGTGCAGGAATCCCCGAGCTGTGGCAGGGAGAGAAAACACAGAAAGACGATTGAAAGAGGCTACTGAACTGCTGAAGCTCATAACTGAAAGCTAACCATGGTGAGGATTCACAAACTTCTTTCTGATTAAGTGTGCTGAAGCTGCATGAACTTCAGCAATTTGGGTAAATTTCCGTGATTGCTGGCGCTCACCTTTTGGGGTTGGGTTCGTGTGGTTGTCTTTGTTTGTAACCTGATTTGCACTTAATTTCAACATTTTCTACGTGCTTTGGTGGGCTTTTACCTTTATCTCAAAGGTGCACATGTTTTGGTGGAAAGCTGTCGGAGTTTCATGACAAAGGGTAACGCATTAATAGGGTGTACCGTTGCACTTTAGGTGACTGAGTTGCAAACGCTGTTTGGGTTGGATGCAAGATTAATGTATACAAAATGACAGTTTTTTTCGATTTTATATTTCTCCATATTCTGGTCTTTTTTGTTCAAATTTTCCTGTTTCTAAGTCTGTTATTTAAAATCTTGACTGTTTGGAAGTTACTGGAATTGAACTAGTGTCTTAATATCTAGTCCATTGCATCCTCATCCTTTTAGTTTTTATTCGTGCACCTTTCTCTTAAGACCTGTAATCTAGTAATCTTTCAGTGTGTAGCTTATATAACTTGATTTTCTTTCAACTTCAAAAGAACTGAATGAACATCTATATTTAACTTATGAATATATAGCACTATGTTGTTATATGGCAAAGGGTTGGGCCTAGGCTTGCCCAGGCCTAAGATGGTCACAACTCAAGTCTAGCTTGCCCAGGCCTAAGGGATTGTAAGAATTGTCATGATACCCTCACTTGATTAAGCAGATTGAAATATATTTCAAAATTAAAATTATATATTTTTTATCGTTAATCTTGCCTTTAAACTTATTGATGGAGACGTACATAAATTGGGCTCATTTATGTCGAATAGAAGTATTTTATAAACTAAAGGGGTTGTTCGGTTCTATTTCTGTTTTTCTGTTATAGTTTTCAGTTTTTGTTTTCAGTTTTTTGTTTCTATTCTTTTAAAATAAAAACTTGTTTAGTTGTTAATGTTAATATATTTATATTTTTATCATTGATAACAATTACATATTAGATAAAACTTAAAGATAAATTATTTTTAAATAAATAAATTTATTTAATTTCTTATATAATATTTATTAAAAAATTACGAATAAAATTATGTTATTTTAATAAAATAAATAATTTATAAATTAATATGTTTTAATTATTAAATCAAATTTTATTTGAATATTTATATATTTTAATTTTAATTATATTCATTAATAATTATTAAAATTTAATTGCATATAATTTAATTATAAAACTTAAATAAAATAAAATTATTCATAATTTTTATAGATAAATAATTTTAATTTATTAAATATATAATCTTGAGTTAAATTATTCATAATTTTTATTAATAATTAAATAATATATATTTAAATGATAGTAAATCAGATTATGAAAAAAAAACATAAACAAGAAACAAAAATCACTTTTATGGTTTTCATAATTTTTGAAAACTAGAAGAAACCAAAATCAAAAATAGAAACTGAAAACTCAAACAAACAAGTTTTTTACTGAATTTGAAAACAAAAACAAAAAAAACTAGAAACAAAAATGGAAACAAACACCCCCTAAAATTTTATGGATACATAGTTCGTGACAATAATAAATAAGTGGTTGGCTGATTTTTTATTAATTTATTTTTTAATTAAAAGTATATTAATTTGTTTGTAAAAATTTAATATGGATGTGTGGAATTTATAAAAACATACATGTCAAAAAAATCAATTATGAAACTAATTCAAGCTATATTTTTAATAAATTAAAAATTAAAAATTTGATAATATTTTTTTGAAAATAAGTAAGATTAATTTAAATAAATAAATTTAATTAAAATATTATAATTTCAATATTCAGGAACTTAGTCTTAACTTAAGTGAATAGTTAACTAACCATAAGACTATTAAATAATAAGCAAAATATAGGGGAGAAAATAGTTTAAAGGCACCATTTGCTACAAACTCTTGAGCTCATGTTTTTGCCTAGATGTCTTGTAATGGTAGTAAATATAATATGTATTAATATCTTCTAAAGAATAGTTCTTACATCGGAAACTTCTTCACAATAGATCTTGTTATTCCTTTCATTCTAGATAGAGTAGATTAAGGCCTCAAAGGACATAATATCTTCTAAAGAATAGTTCTTACATTGGAAACTTCTTCACCATATATCTTGTTATTCCTTTCATTCTAGATAGAGTAGATTAAGGCCTCAAAGGACATTTTAAAGAGTTTTTGATCACCTTTGTTATAGATTTGGAGTCCTAAAGCTTAAGTGATTTATCTTTCCAATCAAAGTGATGACATTGTATTTTAAGGAGAGACAAAATCCTATTCTATAAATGAGAAGAGAAATTGCAATTGAAGTATAGATGGATTAGGCTTTCATTTATTTCAAGCCAAAGCCTACAATTAAAATTGGGAATATAAAACTTAAATGAATCTTTGGTTCCTAGCTTGCCACTTACAACAAGCTAAGTATGAATGAATGAGTTGGACTAATGTTAGTATCCTGTACAAAACCAAGCAATAGTTTATTGCAGGATTTTAAGGTGAATTGATGGGGTTTGTCCACAAACCATTGGATGTACCAAACCAAGCAATAGTTTCTTGTAGATTTTAAGGTGAATTGATGGGGTTTGTCTACAGTCCATTGGATGTTATTTAGAGTGGAAGAATCAAGAGAATATCTTCGAACATTGTTGATGACCCCTACTAGTCCCTTAGTTGAGTGGAATGGCTAAGAATAAGAATTATCCTTAACTAGTGCTTGAACTTTGGAATAAGTAGGTATAATAACTTTTAAAGATTAGAATTCTCTCAGATTGTACAAAAAACCCAATTCATGCCACTAGTTAAACTAGAAAAGTGTGATTTCCTCATCACCAATGATATATTTCACAATTATTTGGACCCAATATTTGGCATGTAAATTTTGTCTAAAGGTTTGTGATGTATTTGTATTAGTTTTGATACATGCTCCTCGCCTCACCCCCCACCCCCCTCCCAAAAAAAATGTATAGGTGAATCCATTTCATCGTAAATCTTCTTTCTCATTGCATAATTTCTAAAGGCTCTTGGTTAAAAGTACCCTATTACCTTAATCGAAGTGATCCCTAGGCCATCTTGGTTAGGTAGATAGACTATAGGCCATTTAACCTTGTTTATTTTTTTTTCCATTTTTTGTACCACTCCATAGAAAATTTTTAAGGGTTCTATCCACAATTTTCAAGGTCTATTTGGGTAAGCCTAAGCGGGAGTACCAATATGTGTAAAAGTTACTAAGGATTGAGATCACCAATTGCAACGTACAATTATAAGCAAGAAACATGTTACACCATTTATGTATCTTTTTATGGATGGACTCTAATAGCGGAAAGTAATTAAGTGATATGAGCTTCTTTGTTGTAATAGGAACATCAAGGTATTAAAAAGGAAGAGGAAGATGGTTTAGTCCCATGGAGCTAGCCAGGAGGACTATATTAGAAATAGTATCAACTAAGGAGTAAAAGGAACTTTTAGAGGGATTGAAAGCCAAACTTGAGTTCCAAGAAGATATAAGAAGGTTCAATATGCTAGTGTGGGCACCACATAATAAGAGTAGATCATTAGCAACGAAAAGCTAAAAGATACCTAGTTTGTTGCATCTATAATGATATTTAAAGCTAAGTTACTTAGTTATTCTTAATTTGGTAAGCCTAGTAAAGAATTCCATAGTAATTATAAATAAGAATGGAGACAATTGGTCTTCTTTCCTTAAGCCTCTTATAGTTTTGAAGAGTTTGGAGGGCTCACCATTGATAAGAATAAAGAAAGATGCAATTGAGATGCTTTATTGAATCCATCTAAAAATTCTGTCTAGGAACCCTATTGCATTTAAAGAACTTATAATGAAATCCCAACCGAGTGAGTTAAATGCTTTAGCAAAATCTAATTTTAAGGCATAGCTTTTAATAGATAGAACGTTTAGAATTGTAACTATTAAATAATTCTTTAGCTAGTATAATTTAATAATTCTTGAGCTAGTATGATGTAGTCTCCTATACATCTTCTATGGATAAAAGCAACTTGACATGGGCTAATCAATTCTACTAGGTACTGTTAATTAAGTTTTATATCTAATAATAATGCTCTCAATACCTATAAATATGTGTAACGTATCTTGTTGTATCGAAAGGTATCGTTCCGACGAGGATTATGCAATAGCTAACAATCTAAACGTAACTTTGTCTAAGGTAATACGAAATTCAGTTGAATAAAAATAAATAGCATAAAGTAAACAAATAAATAATCAAAAAAAGTAACCAATAAAATAGTTGAGCTACCAATAAAATGGAGATTGATCAAGATTGAATATTTAAGAACTATTCTTTCACTATTTTGTTCCTTTAGTCTTGTTGATTTAATTTATATGTTTAATCTTATATTTTCTTAGGTATTGATTACTTTCTCTCAATACTAATCAATTAACTAATTGAATTCAAAATTTTAAGATTTGCACCCTCTCAATTCACAAAACTTTTTCCTAATGTTTTCAATTAGATATGAAGCTATCTAATAGATAATTAAGTTCTCAAGCAAGATCTCTCTTTGAATGATTGCTAATTTAATAATTGTGCGACTATTAAATTGTCAACTCTCGTTGCACAATCTAATATAATTACTTTTGACTCACTCACTCAATTTATTGTCAAGTATAAGCATGCATAATTATCACAAACATCCAATACATATTGAAATCAACAAGAAATAAATTCAAAAAATAAATCCATAATAATTTCTAATAGGGATTTAGAAACACATACGCATGATAAACATCATGAAATCATATTACATATTAAGGATAACGAAAGAAACTAAAAGGAAAAGTGAAAATATGTTTAACTCCCTGATCTAGAATGCTCGAATTTTCTGGATGTTCTTCTTGATCTCTCCACTTTGATTTAATTACTGCTGCATTTTATGGTGTGTTTCACATCCTTAAATAGTTCTTGAGGCTTTTAGGGTTCTTTATAGGGATTCTCCACTTAATTTGGTTCCAAAAATAACCCCAAAATCGTGTACTGGATCATGTATAACTCAAAATCTCCATAATTCATTATTTTGCATGGGCTGAGAGACTTCCACAACTGTGTATCCCTTATTTGCTTCAAATCTTTGTTGTTTTTTAATTTTCTAATTTCTAACACTCATAAATAAATCAAACACCTCATGAAATATAAAATTAAGATCCAAGTCTTGTTCTAAACTAAACAAACATTTAGAATACATACAAGCATTAATAATAACATAATTCTAAGCCTATGCATACGATAATTGCCTAATAAACACTTGAAAATACAGTAAAACACTTGTAAAAACATAATATAATTCGCACTTATCAGGTACTTCCTCATTTTGTTAGCTAACATCTTTGAGATTACTTTATGGATGAAATTACGACATACTATGGGCTTGTAATAATTTAGTGAGCTTGTATTGGGGGGTTTTTGGAACTAAGGAAATGTATGCCTTGTTTATTTCAGTTAGAAATTTACAAGTATCAAAGAATTCCTACATTAAATTTATCACCATTCCACAAGTTATATCCCATATGTTTTGATAAAATTTGGCATTAAGCCTATCAGGCCCATGGACCTTATCAAGGTGTAAAGAGAATAAAATATTTTTGATCTCATCTTTTATAACCTCTTTTGTCATATCTAAAGACTAGTGACTAGGGAAAAAACCCTCGCGAAAAGTTTTCAATTCTTTAGGGAGAGGTAAGTAAAATATTTAGTACCCAAAAGCTTTTTGTAATGAACATAAGCAAGCTCTTTAAGCCTTTTTTGATCATAAATGGTGTTTCCTTTACTCCATGAGATTCTCTGAGTGCCCCTTTCTCCTGAATCCTTCTTGCTAGGCAAGATTGCTCCTAGTACTTTCAAGATCCTTTAATAAATTTTTAGTTTACAATCTAACTTGAAAAGTTAAATCTATCAAGAGAAGCTAAAATCTCAAAAATCGAAAATGAAAGCCAATATATTGTGACTTTTGTGGGAATAACATTAAAAATAGGGGATTGTAAAGAACATCAATTTTAGGTCAATGTCATTAACGTCAATACCTCTCTCCAAGGAACAAAGGGGAAAAAATGAATTATATTAGTATATGCATAATGGGAAATATTTATAGACCCAAACATATGTTCTTGCCAAAGTTTCCAATGGGATCTACATGAATTATAAATATGAAACACGAATTTAAAAAAAAAGTTTCAATCAATGTCTAAACGAGATATAGTGTAAACGTAAAAGAGAATTCTGAAAGCTAACAATAGAAAATAACATATTACTGTCATATGAGTCCTAACACATTTAAATAGCATTGGACACAATGTGTTGTTAGAACATGATCTATTTAGGGGGTACCTAAAAGAAACAGCCCAAGAAATAAATGTTGTTAAGATTGATTTTCACAAGGCCTAAGATTCCCTTATTTGGGATTTCATACATCAGGTGTTTAAGGATTTTTTGGGTTTCCTAAAAATTTAAGGCGTTAGATTAGACTATGCATAACTAGTTGCATCTTCAATAGGGAGCCTACAACCTTATTCGTCCATTTACTTCTTCACCATCTGCATGGAAGTTTTTACAAGGATGGTGAGGCATATAATAAAGTTAACCCAAAGTTTAAGTTTCATAACAAGTGTAAGAAGTTAGAAATCTTTAGCTTATCCTTTATGAATGACCTAATACCTTTCTCAAGAGGCCATAATGTGTTAGTGAATTTGCTAATGACATTTAACATATTATTCCAAGAGCTTTCATGATTGGAGATTAATAAGAGTAAAAGCCAACCATTCCTATTATCGAGTGCATAATACTTTACTATATGGCTAACTAGTATCGTGGGAATTTAAGAAATGCAACCTTCCTTCATCTACCTAGGCTTGCCTATTGTAGCTAAAAGACTACATTTTAGGGACTGCAACCTTTGGGTGGAAAAAGTGCAGAAAAGGTTAGGAGGTTAGCGTAATATAAACTTATCTCTAGCTAGTAAGTTACAACTCATCAAGTTAATACTGAGCTTACTTCACATATACTAGGCTTCCCATTTTGTTCCATTCAAAAGGATAACTAAGAAGATATAAATTTTTTCGAGGCAATTCTTATGGGTTAGAAACAAGGAAGGAAGGGCCATGAAAAAAAGTTAATTGGAGTGAAGTGTGATAATTATTAGATGAGGTGAGATTAAGAATCACTTCCATCAGAATAAGCAACAAAGCAATTTTAGAAAAAAGGCATTA
Source organism: Erythroxylum squamatum (assembly GCA_025629845.1). NCBI lineage: Eukaryota > Viridiplantae > Streptophyta > Magnoliopsida > Malpighiales > Erythroxylaceae > Erythroxylum > Erythroxylum squamatum. The sequence continues at coordinate 27,258,715 of JAOTBA010000002.1, read as the reverse complement.
GAGGCTTTGTTAGCCCCAGAATTTTTTTTATTATTAAGCATGATTTGAAAATTAATTAAATTGAGTTAGCATTAATTAATTAGCATTAATTAACTCATAGAATTAATTGATATAAATGTATCATGATTTAAATATAGTAGTATTAATTATGTAGCTGGAAGTGAATTAATAAGTTAGTTGGAAATTAAATGAGTTAGAAGAGTAGTTGGGCTTGAATGAAGGATTTGGGCCAAAATGG
>JAOTBA010000002.1:27242866-27254373 GCA_025629845.1 Erythroxylum squamatum | reverse complement strand
AGTCAAATAACTAAAGTATATATGTAATATAACATTGTTATAACAACAAAACTATAACAATAAAATAAATAGAAATTGTTATACGCATTTACCGACGGAACATTGTCCGTCGGTAAACGTGGTTGAATATACCTTCGCATCACCGACCGAATAAATGACCGTCGCTAAATTTCTCCGACGGACCTGTTCTTGCGGATTCCGTCGTTATATAAATACTGACACCAAATTGCCGTCGTAAATTCCGTCGCTATATTGAAACTGAAAATTTCGGTCGGTATTTTTACCTTCGGGATAATTACCGACTGAATGTTTCGAGCACCAAATTTCGTCGGTATTTACTTTTACCGACGGAAAACGATATTTTAACCGTCGGTGAATTGCTAATTTCTTGCAGTGAATGGCTCAAGTGACGAGACGTTATGATTACTCCAAACTGGATAGCGAAGACCCAGATGATGAGTCAAGTCATCGACGAGCTCAGTTCTTGATCTACAAAGCACTAAAAGTCGCGGATTCTCGAAGAGGGCCATGGTTCCTGACAATCAAACTATGCAGGTTAAAGATCAGGGTTGGGAGGAAATTAAGGAAGTTGAGGAAAAGGTTGTTCTTAAATATATCTGCAGCGAGAGTCAGAATGATGTATAAGCAAGTTACTATCCAGTGGAAGAGGTTGATTGGCAATGGAGAACTCATTGCTGGTCTTCCTGCATTTTTACCTTGAAGCTTACAGAATTGTATTTTTCTTTTAATTTTTTGTTTCTCATCTATGTTCACATGTTAAGGATATTGATAATACCTATGCTGTTATGTTGATAAATTCCAGAAGCCAGTATCTATACCGTGCTAAAACATGATCTTTGGTTTTCTACTAAGCAGGTGCAAGAATTATGGTTTAAAAATGGCAATTTGTAGTTTTGGGAAATGGCTCAACAATTCACTGTAGTAGCAATCCTCATTACACCAATTAGAATCGTCATTTCATTATGCGTTACAATCCTCATATTGCTCACAACTCCCTTTGGTCTGGAGAATGCAGAGAGTATTAGATTTAGACAATTGGAAACAAAGGATGCACGCATGATATGCTTTGTTTCTCTACAGATCGGCCGAGTTTTTAAGCCAGAGTGTCCTGGGTTACTCTAGTACCAAACCATATTTGGCTCAACAATGTTCACTGATTGCCGGGACAAAACAATGTTAACTGTTTCATGGTTGACACCTCTATCACTCGGATATCACAGGACAGCTCAGAAAGTCCACCAAAATCCCTTTGATGGATCAGACACACTTTTCAATCGATTACAAGTTTGACGCTGCCATATCATTTATAATAACTCGTGTTAAAAGTGCACCGAATTTAGATGATACAATTACCACAGCATATAAATTTTATCGAGACAACTTAATGATCCCTGAACAATATCTATTTTCAATAACGTATCAAGTCAGTTATGCACTTACCAATTGACGCTGCCATATCATTTATAATAAAGTGCACCGTTTCAAAAACTGAACATGATCTCAAATTGATAGAGCAAGAATTTTAATTTTTTTAAATTTCAATTAATATTGAGTCCTTATAATCACATTAAATTAGTGTATAACGGACAATAATTGAAAAAATAAATAATCTAAGCATAAATCAATATATATAAATGATATGAAGTGATTTTGGTGTATTTGAATCCTTTAATATGGGCAGAGCTCTTGTACATATGAAAGTAGGTCTAGTGGGATGGACTAGGGTATCGTTTGGTCCCAACTTGTAAGCCCTCTCAACAAATTTGCAAAACAAAATAGAATAGCATTTTTGGGCTGTTGTCTTCAAAACTGGCTTCATGTCCATAATTTATTCAATTTGGAGAGAAAGAAACGAACTACTGTATAAAGGGTAGCTATTGAAAAACATCTTTTGACATAAAAACACACTGAATTGGATTAAAGAACTATTGCTAGCTAGAAACGTACAAAACAGTCTCATTGTAGGTATGGAAATCATATGGAATTTTTGAATCTTTAAAATTAAGTTCCTATGCTAGTTGTAAGAACTAAAGTGTCTTTATGGATCTTGTATAACCTTTATCATTGTAATGGTGTAATACCTTAGTTAGTGTTAATAAAATGTCTTTATTCTTCTCTCAAAAAATTGTTTTGTTTCTTAGCCTAGTATCTACCAAAGTTACTCCAGCTTGACTCAAACCCTCCCAACTTTGTTTTTTCTTCATTAAGAGAGTAAAACATGATCTTAAATAAAACAAAGTTAATTTTAAGTTTCAATTTGTATAAAAAAACAAACAAGACAAGCATAATTGTATCAAAATTATGCTAAAAATAACACTTAATCAAATTTCTCCACATTTAAGCATTTGCTTATCCTTTAGCAAGTCAATTTCATTACTTGTAACTTAAATAACAGGAAATTATACAGCTTCGTTATGGGCTAATATTCAACACAATTTGAATCTTATATGCTTGGAGAATGATTAGGACAATAATTTGAGATGGGTTAAGGAGAAATATCTTTCCATGGGACAAGTCAAGATTTGTCTTAGTCTTAGCTTCAATTATACAATTACTCAATTTGGTTTGAGACAAATTAAAGAATTTTCAATAACACTAAAACAAACAAACATTTATTAGCTCAAAGATTAGTTTGCTAGATTGGATAAACATTTGTGGCTCATCAAATGGTGGAGAAATTGACTGCATACTCAAGAAGACATTGGAATCTATAAACTCCTTAATGTTTCCAAACTAAACAAATTACTTCGCTTGTTCCTACTTTAGTATAATTTTGCAAATGTATTGCCTTTCTGTGTTACATAACATATGGACGCCTTTCATGGTTTGAAATAAATTATTCTTTAATTTTTAAAAAAATCCAAGAAAGTATTTAACAAATCAATCACATTATTCAATATTCTCCATTATTCATTAAATTGCAATTGTCATCAAGTTATTGGAACTTAGATATTTGCAACAATTCACAAGTTGTTGCAATTTGCTCCACATTCCTTCAAACTAACTGAATCCGTACAATCCAACTTAATGTATAAAATGAATATATATGAGAGATATGCTTCAAATATCAACTTTTTCATAACCCTTATTAAACACTAAATTTAACATTAAACAAGACTATTTAGAGCTTGTTTAAAACGTCACGAAATCTTTTGATGCAATAGTATACACCTTATCATGAATAATCTTGGTTAGTCAATTAGGTAACTATTTTTATTGCCAACTAGCATAACTCTTTAGCTTTAACTTTTTATCTTATTTTGAAGCTAGCAGAGTGAATTGATTTGATGCTTAGTTGTTTACACATTTTTTTGTTTTCCATTATTTTTTAAGGATAATGAAAATTTTTAAAAAGAACTCACATCTAAATTGTATAGTCAAATTATACAAAAAGTATCATAGTGCAAGTCAAGTTTCCATTCTCAAAATCAATGAAAAAATTTGAAATTAACTTAATCATCAAATCTCATACCTATTTAGCTAAAAAATCAAATTACATTGACAATAGAACTTATAATGAATCATTTCGATCAATAATTTTTCAAAGTTAAAGAGTTTTTATAATTTCTCCCTATTAATTTACTCATAACAAAGTTGATAAGCATAACTATCAAGTACCTCCCCAAAATTTACATTAAACATTGTCCTTAATGTACAAAATATGTGAAAACAATGAAAATCATAGAAAACAACGGAAACGATGTTATGATAGCTAGTATTCCCTGAAAATAAAATTTGTGGGCCTTGTCCAATGTCATCAATATTAGTCTTAGGTTAGTGAAATATGATCTACATCTGCTCGTAAGGGTTATATTTCCTTTATAACCTACATAACACCATTAATTTGTAACTCAAGTATGATAATCATGATCCAATGATGAATGGACATCAAAATAAAATTAAAATTGTGATTTTAAAACTACAAAAGCAAACTAAATATACTATTTATGATCCTGAAAGCTACCAAATTAAAACGAAAAATATAAATATTTGGACTCCTCCTAAGTAGTGCATTTTATTAGTACTTTAGCTTAATGTCTCCTTAAGTTGTTCACACATCCAAGATTATAATCAAGGACTTACTTCCACTCGTCTTCCCAAACAAGGACTCATTACCTTAAAAAAATGCCATATGCTACAGTGGAGTAAGGAGACATGCAACAAATTAATGCTACCTATTAATTCCACCAATGCCCTAATAATTAAAAAGATACCACAATTATAAGGAAGAAAAAAAATTCTTTGGATCTTTGATTGTCTAAGGTATTTCGTCTTTTAGGATGTAGGAGCATGCTTCACTTAAGGTGTCTACTGATAGCTTCTTAATAACCATCTACTTTGGCTCCTCTTCTTTCTCTTCCTCCTTTTTCTTCTCACCTTTCCTAACCTTTTTTTCCCCTATAAAACAACCTTCTCTTCCTTTTCTTCCTCATTCTCTTTAGCCTCTGGCTTCTTTCACTCTTTAAAGTTACTGCATCTGCTTGCTCCTTTAGGTTTGTCTTAATGTTATTAGGTAAAACATCTTACTGCTCTTTAGAGACAAGCTTAGTTATACTGACTAATCTAAATTGCTAAGGTATGGATAGAGGCTTCAATCCGTTAAAAGTGAGCCTTAGGTTATAGTAATGAATTTTATCATAAGCTCCTTCAGAATTAAGCTCCACTCTTACTTATGTTATTACTGAAATTAGGATGGATCTTGATTGTTCTTGGTAACCAACCTAGATTATAAGTTTCACTATAAGGGATATTGTGAGACCAGCTCCCTCTAAAATTTGGTTGCTCATTCTTTTGGCTCATGTGGTAAGGTGACTAATATTCATGATTTAGGTAACCACCACCGAATCTTGTAGCACATCATTAATACCAGTTGAGCTTCCAAATATATATTTATAAGCCTATTACTCCAAATGTCTAATCTATCTATAAGTGATGTGATACCCGAATCCCCATGGAGTATTACTTAACCCATCCTTCTGTTATGTTTGGTAACTTTAGAAATAAATAAAAAATCCTAAATTTTAACCATAAACATAATATCAAGAAAGAGAGCTTTGAAATAAAGAGATACAAAAAGAATTTAAAATTATCTAGATTAATAAAAATATAAATATAAAAGAAAAGAGAAAATGATTAAATTAATAAAATAAGATTTCCGTAATATTATGGTACCTAAAAATGGTGCCAAAAACTTTATATGATACAAGTATAAAAGAAATATAGAAAATACTAATTAAAATTATAAAGGCAAATGCATATATCATTTCCTACAGTATAGAGTAAAGGAGTCAAGTTTCAATCCCTCAAGAACTATAACTACTAGTACTAATTGTCGTTCTATGAAGTAACATAAAAATTTGAAAATAAAAAATAAAAATTAAGGATAATTAGTTAAGGTGATAAAAAGAGTAAATAACTAGTGGATAAAGTATATTCAAATGAAGAATTCCCCTAAAACCATTATTGTGCATGAATTTATCCTGAATTAATGATTAATCCTAATTACTTAGGTCGACATGAATTCTAAAGTTAAAACTGTACCCTCATAGTCAAGGCGTATAGTCTCTATTCTTAATTATTTTGACTAAAAGTTCTATTAAATCAAAACTACTAAGAGTATAGTAATTGTCTTAGTGAATTCCTGTGATAGATTTCACTTTAAATCAGAAGGACCATATAATATTACTTATAGCAACCCGTTAAACCCTCACTATTGATGTTGTGACCAAATTATATATATGATCTTATATGTTTGGTGCTTTAATCCTATATATGAATCCCAAGTTGAATCTTTTACATTATTTACTTAAATCCAATATAATAAGAAAACATGAATAATTCTTAAAAAGTCCAGAATCTCTCTTTACATCATTGAAATCAATTAAGAAATAATTTTAGAAATCATCCCTTCTAAATATATATCCTAATTAGTTTATAATAGAACAAAGAAAATTCATAATATATAAGAAAGAATACAAGAAACAAAATTGATTCCATATGGCTTAAATCTTGAATGTTCTTATCCAATCTTGATGGATCTTGTTTTTCTTTTCTCCAAAATTGTTTTCTTCTTAATCCCTTTTGCTTTTCCTTTTTTGTGATTGATTAATTGTCCTATCATATATGTCTCCTCCTTCCCCCTGTGTCTCCCCTCTTTTCATATTTTTATCATGAAAACCTAATGTTAAATATGTGCCAAACTCAAGACTATGTAAGTCCCCATATTATTTTACATCCTTCTTAACTTCTTTTTGGAAAATCACTACAAACATAAGTTAGGAATGCATGACCATGTTTCTTCCACATTGAAAAACATAGCAAAAACATGTTAGGATATTGGTATTCAGATGGAGAAACAAAATGACCCAGTGTTGAACATAGTAGGAATATAGGTATGTATTAGTTTCATGTTATACTTATAGCAAACTATCCCAGAAACATAATATGGCTTGTTAGAACATAGGGAGTAATACTATACCATATTGGTACCATGTTTTGAGTCTTTAGCCTAACATGTACCAAAGTTTCACAATCTTGACTCAAATCCTCCTATTGAGGGACTAAAACAAGACTTTAAACAAAATATAAGTCATTTTAAGTACTAAATACAACGAAAACATCAAATCATAAGAATAATACTTCAAAAATCATACTAAAAATTTAGTGCGTTTTACATTTATGAAATGCCCACGATTATAAGCAAAAAATTTGTAATTTTTCCTCCCTAAAAGCCTAAACCCTTCCCTTCTAGCCCTTTATCTAAATGTTTCAACCTAGCCTCAACTGTAAAAATATATTTAACCTCCTATCCACTAAATTCATTCCTTGAACATAAAACCTATTCCTAATATAATAATTTTTCTTTAAAACATCAAGTTTATACATTTATTGCAAAAAATTTGGGTTTTTTATTTTATAAGAATGTTAGGAGTCTTTTAAGAACATATTTTGAGTTCTCCAATAATTAATTAATTAATTCTATTGATGTTTAAGGTATTAGTGCATAATAGTTGGTTTTTTTATCTTGATTTAGAAGAACCTGGTGAGTGTATGCTCGTTTGGCAGACTTATTAAGTGATATGTTATTATGGAATTTAGTATTCTTTATGGTATAACTGTGCTAAATTGTGGGCTATTATTCTTATGAAATTGTGAAGAATTGTTATGGAGCTATGCAGTGATAATGTGAAGTTATGAATTATGGTGAAGTGTTGGACTCTTATTTAGTTGAATTGTACAATGCTTTTAAGATATAAGAGTATGACTGTAAGAAATAAGGTGCCTTCATATGCTTCTTCATTTATATGATCCCCTTTAGAGGGTATTTCAAGGTATAAAAGTTTAAAAATAAGGAAGGATACGATAAGATTAGCAAGAAGACCATCTTCCTAGACATTGATAAAAAATTTAGGATTCAGAATATTCTTTAAATTATACATTAGGACCATTTATTGACTTTTAAAGGAGACTAATACCTAGAGGCTGTGAAAGAATTTTATCCCAATAGAAAGGACAATGCCAAAACAAAAATTGTAGCCCGTTACTCTTACTTTTAAGACTATAAGGTGGTGATTTTAGAGGGATGATTATGATGCATGTTAGGATACCATTAAAAAGGCAGATTTTAAGCTTTCAAGGTGGACAACCATTGGGGCACTATGAGTGGAGTTAGAGGGGTGCTTCACATAGGTTCATAATGGGGATCACATGTTTCTTAAGATCAATGCACTTTTATATAAGCAACTAGCCATCCAACCCTAAATAGTGTCTCACATCTTAAGTTATAATGTCTAGCCTTAGTCTAGTGGGTAAAATTGAATCTAAACCACCAATCTCTACCTAATGGACCTCCTTTTTAACATTGTAGGCAAAACTCTACTAATTTGTTTGTCATCCCTAATGTTTCAATCTAGCAGTGGTTTGGTTTGACATAGGTAAGTAGATAATATATTTGTATTCCTGGTGCTAATTAGTTAGCTGCTAGTAAAAAAAGATCTAGATATCTTTAATTTAGGGTTATGAAGATCGAGGAGAAAAATTATATCAATGATGACAAAATGACGTTATTTAGGTATATCGAGGAGAATAATAGGTAGGTCAATACACATTGAATTAATAGTGAGTACTCAAATAAATAAAAGCAAGAGGAAAGCATGAATGAAAATGAAGAAGATACCAAAGGTCAAGGAGGAAGCATAGAGACAACTGATAAATAATAGAGGGTTACAATGCTCAATCTGGTTTCATCAATTGATTGACTACATAAATAATTAATAGGGCATAAACAACAAGATAGATTGGATAATGGCCAATCTTTAGTGTTTTTTATTGCCTCTTCTACCTCAGTGAGCTTAGGTCACTCCTGCAATTATGTATAATTTATATTTGTTTAATATGTTTATTTTTATTATCTTTTTTTAAGAATGTAATTGTATTAAGCTATGAAAGGCTGATCAAGAAAAGTTAGTATATATGTTCTTGTAGGAGACTATCATAAATAATAATGAGTTAATGATTGTTCAAGTAACATACATGAGGTAGTAAATGCTTCAACTATTAATTTAGAGATAGTTTTTTAAGGAATTGGTGTGGATTATGATGTCATTGATAATCTCTTTGTTGAATATATCAAAACTTCTTTCTTTGGATTAAAAAATATGCTTATTTCTTTCACCCATATGTGCAACACTATATAAAAGAGAGCAATGTAGTAGCACTATACAAAGTCTCTTATGATATGCTGAAGTTTTATGCCCTAGGCGGTGATGTTTTACCACTCCAGTTGGGGGGTTATAGATGTAGCACTTATGAAGAATTTATCTCCTTACTCTAGTACACTCACATTTTAAAAACAAAATTGAAATGCTCTCATATTGACATTTGCACAAGCAGTATATATTAGCAAAATGGTTGAATATGTTTAACCTTTCAATTCTAGGAAGTTTCTCTAGGATGGCTCCATAAAGTTGTAATAGCTCTAGATAGATTATACTTACACCAAACTTTTTTGTGCCATGTTACCTATCCATAATTCTGTTGGAATAATTTTCTACATGATGCATTATTAAAGTTACCCTTGGAGTTGGGGCACCATCAATTTTTATCATTTATGTTTTTTTAAGAGCAATCTTCTAATTTCTATATACATATTGCTATTGTTTAGCCTGAGTCTCATTCTTCAACTTCATAGCCTTAGTAAGAGTTTGATTGATGGGAATGTTGTTTTTAAAAACCTGAAGTTTAGGTTTGCTGAAGAGTAAGCTACCTATTATCAAATTATCTTGCCAAAAAAGAAGTTTTTTCCACTGCTAATTTCCTTCCTAATGTGAGGCCTAAGTGTGCTTCTCAACTTGAATATCTCTTTTAGAGTAGGAGAGGCATTTTTATAAGAAAAATCAATTTCCTATATGCTTTTATTATAAATATAATATTCATGAACCCATTTACACCATAGTGCTTTATGATTATCAATTAATCTCCAAATTCTTTTAACAAGCATACATGAATTCAAAATTTTCAAAGTGATAATGTTCAGCCCAATATATTTTTTAGTTTTGCTTATCTCAGACCATTTAATGGCAGCCTTGTAGTTCCCTTCTTTTGCTCCAAACCATAGAAATCTTCTAAGTAATTTGTCAATTGTTTTAATGACAGCTACTAGAATTGTAAAATGAGTAGCCTAATGAATGTTAATAGAAGGTAATAGTGACTTACTGTTGGAATCCATTTTCAGAGCCCAATCTCCGAGGTAAAAAAAATGTGATCTTCATTACTCTGTATTTTCGGACAGATTTTAGGAAACTTCAAATCAAAATTTCAAATTGACTTCTTCAGAACATTTGTTCCCCATTGTCTTAACTTTCTAATGACACCAAAATCATTCAATTCAGTTCAAAAATCTGAAAATTATAGCCCAAACATTTTTGGACTGTTATTAAACTGAAACAGTACGTTATACTCAATTTTCATTCAGAAATTGGTAGTCTTAGATATCGATTTCTTCAAATAATTTTTAGCTCTATGTCTGTAGTTTATTTAGAAATAAGAATCATCTCATTTGGAGGTTAGATGATGAAGTTATGGTCAAAAGAATTAAACATGTTTATGTCCTCAAACATATTGAACCTGTTTCGGGATAATTGACATCACTTTCACTAGAGATATTGGATTAAGGTCATTCTTGGACAATTTGAAAAAGAAATTCTAGATCTACAACTTCAGGAGACCTTGAAGAGAGATTTTGCTATCTAGAGGGTCAAAATCTCAAATTTCCAAAAGTGTAGATGGATCAGACGAAGTGATTCAGTCTAAGATGAATCAGACAAAGGCTAAGTCTAAGATGGATCAAACGAAGGTTCAATATAAGACAAACCAGACGAAGGTTCAGTTTAAGATGAACTAGACGAAGGTTCAGTCTAAGATGGAGCAGACGAAGGTTCAGTCTAAGATGGACCAGACGAAGGTTCAGCCTAAGATAAACCAAACGAAGGTTCAGTCTAAGATGAACCAGACGAAGATTCAGTCTAAGATGAACCAGACGAAGGTTCAGTCTAAGATGGATTAGACGAAGGTTCAGTCTAAGATGAACAAAAAGAAGGTTCAGTCTAAGATGAACAAGACGAAGGTTCAGTCTAAGATGAACTAGACAAAGGTTTAGTCTAAGATGGAGCAGAAGAAGGTTCAGTCTAAGATGGATCAGAAGAAGGTTCAGTCTAAGATGGATCAGACGAAGGTTCAGTCTAAGATGGAGCAGACGAAGGTTCAGTCTAAGATGAACCAGACAAAGGTTAAGTCTAAGATGGATCAGACCAAGGTTCAGTCTAAGATGAATCAGACGAAGGTTTAGTCTAAGATGAACCAGATGAAGGTTCATCTACGGGTCTTCCTCACATCACCAAAATTCTAATTCACTAACTACACTCTCCAAAGCATGTCCACTTATAATGATCATATCTCTCAACTCCGATATCTAAAAATTGCATACTTTATACCATTGGAAAGCTAGAAAGACAAAATACACATTCCAAGAAGACAATTTTGTCCAATTCATCCTAGATTAATGCAGTTTTACCTCTGAATTCAGTACACGCATTTACCCTTATGAAAGACTTGAAAATTGATCGCGCGTCGTAACGCTAGTCAAAATTAATTAACTAGACTACTACTGTAGCAGTGGTGAGCCTAGGTCGATCCCACAGAAAGTGTGTGTAAAGTCTATGAAATGAAATTAATCGGTGTTTACGAAAAAAAAGGGAGGTTTTGGATTTTTGAAAAAAAGAAAAATATAAAAATAAAACTAACTAACAAAAATAAAGTAAAGAAAACATGCATAAAAATAATAAAAGTGGGGAATTCGGTAGGGACCCGGTTCTTCGGTTTAATCTCGGCCTAAACCCTAATTAAGCATATTTTATTAATTTGTTGTTCTTTAACCTCTCCTAGCAATTATTAATCGTGGGTTAAAAATTAACCCGAGTTTTCCCTTA
>JAOTBA010000002.1:27230118-27240963 GCA_025629845.1 Erythroxylum squamatum | reverse complement strand
CGACCGACACGTTACCGTCCCTAAATTCCGTCGCTAATATTGGCGGGACGAATTCCCTCCATTTTTAGCGACGAAAAATTAGAATAGTCGCAAAATAAATTTTTTCACGTCGATTTTAGCTACGGAACTAGATTTTCCGTCGCTAATTTGCTACACTTTATTTTCCGTCGCTAAATGAATTTGTTCACGTAGACTTTACCGACGGAAATCGTAATTCCGTCGCTAATTTGCTACGTTTACTTTTCCGTCGGTAATGTTCCGTCGGTAATTCCTATTTTTCTTGTAGTGTATAGTACAAACAAGAAGTGAAAGAAAAAAGTATAGGAGATAGAATTTTTAGTTGCCTATCCTCACCTTTGTAGTCATTATTAGTGGACTAAAGTTTGGAGGATCTACTCAAATCATCCCAAGATAGCCTTTTAAATTAACTTGTGGGATATCTCCAGAACCCACATGTACATTCATTTTTATAAAGTAAGAACTTGAAAGCACTTCCAAATTATGTCCTAACATGTCATTATGATTATATACACATCTAAAGTAGGTTGTATATGTAATATGTTGTGTTACGTTACTTAAATTTTGAACTAAAGAAGCTTTAAACTTATTTCTAACATAAAGCATGTTTCTTATTATGTAAAATCTCAAGGCTCTAGCAACATCCAAAATATACCTTTGTTTTCTTTCAACCACTCCTTTCTGCTGAGGGTATAAGGACTATTATGCTGATATAAAATTCATATAGCACTTGATAAAAATTTCAGCCATTTGATGATTAATAAACTCAGTTCCATTATTTGGTAATAGTTTTAATGGTGGTCTGAAACTAGCTTGTAATGAGGTTATAAAGTGTTTAATAGTACGGTAAAGTTGGCTTTTAGATTGCATAAGATATGTCCATACACAATGTGAAAAATCATCAATGGTAGTTAAGAAATATTGAGTTCTAGTTAAAGTTTTCATTTAATGCCCCTACAAATAAAAATGTACTAAAACAAAATTTGAGATATTGTGATGCTTTTAAGAAAGGGTAATATATTTTGTTTTGCAAGTGGGCAAACAGGATAAAAAAATTTTAGGTAGAAGGTTTTGAAGTTAAGAAATATGATCTAGCTTATAATGGGAAGCATGAACCCAATATATTGTTCCAAATAGAAGAATAACATCTAAACAAAGAAAATAATTTCCTTTAATTAACTCTAGTTACAAAGCAAACATGAAATTTTGTATAGATTCTAATGATAATTGTTCATCCTTCACTATAGAGTACAACTGAGATGGTGTAAACAAAAAACTTCAGTGCAGCTTACAATTTAATAATTAAAAGATGTTTAGAATAACACTTGATTTGGGCCTTTTTCCATTATGAAACTAGAGTCATTATTCAGTTGAGCTTTCAAGCATTTAACAATTATTAGTACATCAATATAGTAATAATTTCAACGTTTCAACTACTCTTTTTTTTAACCAACCAAAAGTCAAATTTTATAAAGAAAAAGAAGATATAATTTTTGGATCTTATTATTTTATAAGAAAACCAAAAATATTATGTAATGTGATATATTCATGTAATGATCGTATTGAATTATATCCTGCACTGAAGCTAATTGTTCATCCTTTATTACAAAGTATAACTGAGATGGAATAAACATACATCTAAATTCAGAAACAACAACTGTAAGATTTGATTCAATGTGTGCTTTCGCTATCATTAGCTTTAGCACCTCTAGTTAGACTGCATTTGTAATTAGAGTATTAATGTCATCATCATTTTCTCCATATTTATATAAAGGAGTATCCACCTCATCCACTTGTGCAACAATCCTATTTTTGAACTTATTCCATCCATTCTTTTGTCAATCATTTCTCAGTTTAAAACCAAATTGCTTTATTATATTCTCTCTTAAACCGTTATACTAATCAAGATAGCCAACTAACTTGAAACATGTTTCTTTTATATGAATATTCTTTTTGTAGTAATTACAATAAAAAGACATTTAAATCTTTCTTAATCTTTTCAATCTCACTAAAATCCTTCTCAAAACTTTGTTGAAACTTAACAAGTATATCAGAAATCTAAAAAAATTTAGATAAAGAATGATACATAAATTTTTATTTCTCATTTCCTAACACTAATGAATACATCTTGTTAATACTAAGAAAAGGTTCCACCAACAAGACCTGAATTCTAAAAGTTTCAAATCTTTCATTTAAACTTCATCACCCTGTTTTTATTTGTCAAAGTAGAAATCTTCCTAGTAACATCACATATACAACTTGTACAAGTTTATTTAGACATATCATCTTTGTTCTTCAACTTATTGTAATACAACACAACAGTGAGAAATGAGATAGAGAGTGGGCTGGGTATAGGTGAGAAAGGAAGCACATTAGTCTATTCTTCGCACCTACCAGAAGCCAATTAGCACCTGCCACAACTTTACATTAACTAATTGACTCAGCCCTAACTTACATTAACCATGAATTAACTAAAAACATAATTACCTGGAGATGATGAACCCTTTTGAATAGGAAGAACAAACATTGCTAATTGATGGAGAAAATTCGATGTCATTGGAGATTCAGGGAGCTTGGGATTAGTATATAGCATTGATAGAATTTGCTTATACTAACCCTTATCACAGTAGTATCGTAACGGTACCATATGAGGCATTGTATAGCAGAAAATGTTGATTACCTCTATATTGGGATGAAGAGGGCTTGAGAATGGTTGAAGGCTCAGAATTGATACAAGATACTATGGATAAAGTGAAATTGATCCAAAGTTGAATTAAAGCGGCACAAGATCGACAGAAGAGCTATGTAGATCAGCATCGAAGGGATATGAAATACAGTGTAGGAGACAGAGTGTTTTTGAGAGTGTCGCCTTAGCGAGGAGTGTTGAGATTCGGTAAAAAGGGTAAGCTGAGCCCTAAGTATATTGGTCCTTATGAGATTATTGAGAGGATAGGACTATTGGCATACAAATTAGCTTTATGGAATGAGATGCTCAGTTACATATGTATTTCATGTAAGTATGCTCAGAAGATACCGATCTGACCCGACGCATGTTTTACCAGTTAAAGAGATTGAAGTTGTTAGTAATCTAAGTTATGTTGAGGAGCCGATCAAGATAATGGGATATCGGATAAAACAACTGAGAAATCGAGTAATTCCATTGGTGAAAGTCCTTTGGAGGAATCACTCGACTGAGAAAGCAACTTGGGAAACGAAGGAACACATGAGGAGACAATATCCCCATCTGTTCAAATAATCAGGCAAGAATTTCAAGGACAAAATTTCTTTTAGGAGGGGTGAATTGTAATATTCCGTTACACATGTTGAGGCGAGAATAGTGTATATGAGAGTTTATTGAGAAGTTAGAAAGCACATTTTATGCTCATGCATAATATAGCATACACATACACGTGAATATTGATTTTTTTACATTAAAATGATTGTACATGTATTTATTGACATTTTTCCAGGTATAATTGATTTTATAAATGTGATTATATTGAGAATTGTTGTTTTTATGTGTTGAAAATTGATTTGGAGAGTATATGTATTGATTTAGAATTTTTGGTCAAATTCGGGAAATTTCTAAAATTTTTGAGTATTTTTGGACTAGGAAAAATGCCAAGTGGTAAGACAATTAATAATGGTAATAGAATTAACTATCAAATGGTAGTGGAAATTTTGATAAATGACTTTGGAATTTATTGACAAGTGTCATTGAAAATTGGGAGACAATTGGAGTAGGAATTCGACTTGATTGAATTAGTTAAATAAGAGACCAAGTTTAAATCCATAGAAATTGTCACTTGCCACATGTCCAATTTCTATGGATTTGAACCCGGTGATAAGTATCACTTGCCAAGCCAAATCTTAAAGTCCACGATTCTTTTCAATTTGAAAGACCATCTTCGTTTTGTCTCTCATGATTGCCTTATGCTTTCTTCTTCTCCTCCTTCATATTCGTTTTCTTCACTCACTCTCACCTCATCAACATTGAAGATCACTCTCACCTCCATTTGCTACTGTCATTTTTGCTATCTTCTTCATATTTGTCACTAAAGACCTATCCCTACCACCATTAGAATGATGAAGATCGTATGATGCTTGAGAGCTAGGGTTAAGTGATATTTTGAAGATTTTGAAGCTAAATCAAGTAAGTTATGCTTTAATTATCATGGGTAGTGTTAAATGAAACTAATATGATGAGTAATTTGAGTGATGACTTGATCATGAAATTTTTATGTGTGTGTCGTGAGTGATGAAATGTATATATATAGATGTTTTGCTTTTGTATATGTAAGATGATTAATGAATCATAAATTGTTATAGAGATGTTTTTGAGGTAGAATGATCATTATAATGGTGTTTGGAGGAGTTCAGTAAATTGATGAATGAATGGACATGGTTGATGTCCTGTTTTGTGGTTATAATTAATAGTCTTTTATGACTTGTTTTGTGAATGTTTTGAGTTGTAAATTGAGGTGAGTATAAAGAGGAAATGAAGTAGAAAAGATGATCTATATACAAGATGTGTTAGATGTAAAATGTAGGAAGTTATAAAAATCTAGAAAAATTGGAAGAAAGTGGCTGGAATATTTTAGCTATAGTGTTTCTACTGGATATGCTTCTGTATTTTAGCCATAACTTGACCTGTAGATATCCAAATGAGATGATTTTTTATTTGGATTAAATTAGAGACATATGGATAAATTTTTAATGAAAAAATCAAAATCAAATTCTATCTTTAAGAGTTTCAAAATTAGACTTGACATTGAGTACTGGGTACAGTGCAGTTTGAGAACAGTAGGTAGTTTTATGATGTCTTGAAATGAGATGAATTAAGGTGATATTTAGGAATGAAATGAAGGTGAAAAATGAAGTAGAACATGTGCAGAAAATTTATGAAGAAAGTGTATAATAATATGTTATATTTTGGTGTTTATGATCAAGCATCGATTTTGATTTGTGTGTGGATGATATTGAACTGAAATTGAGGTATACATGAAGAAGTTATTAACTAGAAATGATGAATGATGAATATGAATTGTTTGATACTTATGAATGAGATATATTATGGAAAAAGGATATGATTTCATAAATGATGAGTTTTAATGAAAATGATGAATCAAATGAGTTGAGGTTTGAGAGTTTAATAAAATCAATTTAGTGGTTGAATTGGTATGAAATGATGTAGCATTAGAGGAGGTGAATTCAAGAAGAATAGGAGTGAAAGTGATGTTAGAATATATGTAGAAACTATTGGAAATGCTCTTGAGTGAGTTGTGCTTCTTCTATGTCCACTGGATGGACTTTAGGTCTGCTGGACGGACCTTCTCAGGTCTGAAAAACTTCCTAGCCCATTCATGTCTGTTTGGAGGGACATATGTCCGCTGAGCGGACATTCACGATACACTTACACAACTTTGCGATTTTGACCCTCTAGATAGAAAAATCTCTCTTCTGGGTCTTCATGAAAGTTGTAGATCTCGAAGTCCTCTTCAAAAGCATCTTAGAATGACATTAATCTGACACAAAAAATGTTATGCTTTTTTTCCCAAGATATGTTTATTTATAGATGATTGACTTATTAATGTTTTCCCATGAGATATTTAGGCTTGATTGTGATCTTGAATGAGCCTAGTTGATGTTTGATTGAGTGATTAAAGTAAGGAAAGTGTATTAGGTGTTAAAGAATGATTTAGAGATCATTTTAATTGGTTATGAGATGCTTATTAAGGAAATGTACCCGAGATTGTCATTGAGTATGCATTGTACATATTCCATATATACATTTGTGCATAAATGAATACTTTGATTGTGTTAATTTGTGATGTGTATAAATGTGTATGTATTGCATGATTTAAAAGAGCATATTGAACATCAACATCCAGACGTTGCCGGGACTTCGAGGCAATAACTTTCTGGAGCAAACTGTGAATAACCTAGACGGTCTCACTTAATTTAAATGTTGTTTTAAATTTTGTATTGGATTATTTTGTGAGTGTGATTGAGTTGATTCCGGACTTTGAAAGTCCAAGGCATTTGATGTATGAATAAATTATTGAAAGTGCTCCTTGTATGTGAATCTGACTGAATTAATTGTAGTCAACATTTTTGTTAAATGCCAGACCAAGGTCCGATAAAAAATGTGTTATGAATGTGAAACTAAAATTTGATGAATGTTGAAAATATGTAAGTTTGATGCATTTCATTACATGAATGCATGAAACATAAAGGCAGCTATGACCAAAGTCTCCAGTATAAAGAGCTTAAAGCTCATAATGTGATAAGAGCATCTGGCTCAGTTGTTAATGTATCCGGTATCCACTAAAGGATATGGGACATTATCTGAAATAAGCCCGGTATCCACAAGGGATATGGGCTAGTAAAGGGACTCGGTCACAACAAAGTAATAAATGAAAGTGAGTCTCATGTGTATTGCATTTATAACTGATATTTGAATTTTAAATGATTGAAATGATCAGTTTGACTACTTTGAATGTGATAAGTGATTCTACATGATAAATAAAATGATGTGAATTATGTGGTTATATATGTTGATGTGATGTATGAATTGAGTGAACCATTCGAGGATGGTTACTTCACTGAGTTCGCAAAACTCACCAAAATTGCAACGTTGATATTTCAGGACCGAGAGAGGACACTAGTGACAGAGAGACCCTACAAGAAGCATAGTTCTTGTACTTTTTGATAGAAGAAATGGCTCAAAGGTCAGTCAGATGAGACTGAAGAATCTAGTTAGAATTTTTTGTATAATTCCTCATATATGTAGTGTGTTCTGTAATTAGTCTTTATTATGTACATATTTGGTTGATTTTGTAAAGCTACAATGTATATTTGGTTTTTATGAAATGAAATGAGGAAATTTTGGATTTTTAATTATTATTATAAGAGAATATGAGTACTCTAGCATGCTACCCTTGTAGGGTACGTATTCGAATACCACTTAAGATGTCGGGTACGTGTCTTGCAAGAGTGGGGTGCTACAATATGTTTAATTAAACTTTACTAATCTAATTATTTATATATGCTTATTATCAATATTATTCTTTATTTTTATAGGTCTTCATAATGAGAAAAGGGAAGAAGCAAACATGTGCAACCAAATTTGTTGTACATGATCTATGACTAACATTTTGAGAAAGCAGCTGAAGAAGACTTATACTTAAAACTAAAAGATTCATCTGACATGTCACATAGAGAGGAAGAACATTTGGAGGATAGTGACGAGCAATGCCACTTCATAAAAGAAAAGTTACATGTTTTCTCATTTGCTTTAGTAATATATATGTGATTATTCTACTATTACATTTGGTTTGCATATAGTTGCCATAGTAATAGTTCTTTAGGTCCTCTTTGAAATGTGAATATTTTTTTTTGATATTGATATAGATTAAAAAAGACTTTTAATTTATTTTTCTTTACATTATTTTTAATTGTTACAAATTTTAATAAAAAAGAAAGGACCAATCCTCTAAGAAGAATGGAAGATCATAACCTTTATGTCCTTTAGGTAGTGTTGCTAACTTTTTAAGGTGAAAAAAACAAAAGAAACTTGTTGAGGAACAACCACAAGTGGAATAAGCAAATGGAGTGAATGAAATACATGAAAATGTAATAGAAGGCAAAACAAGGGGAGCGATTGTTCAAAAAGAGTCTGCTTTTCTAAGATGGCAAGAACTAATAACTAAAATTATGGAACAATAAGCTAAACCACATGAAGATGTAATAGAAGAAAATGGATATGATATTAGCATGAATATGACATATATTGCTTCTGCTCAATGCAAAGTAATCATATATTTACTATTATTTAAATAATTTCTCCTTCGTTACTAACATTAGTAATTATTTTAAATATATAATTTATAAAAAAGAAGGGGAGAGGTTCAACTTTGCTCAAGGAGGTTCATGCAAGATCCATGGAACAATGCAAACCAATTTTTTTCAATACTCTTAATCAAATAGTTGGTCTTGATGAGAAGATGCTGACTGAATTCACACTTTTCTTAGGTATTATGGCTCATAAAAAAAATCTTACACCTCTAATCCATGTTAATTGGTTTAATATTCCAAAGAATCTATTTAGGAATATGTTAATGTAAGAAATCATTATCTTAATGCTCCTGTCAATTTTGATTTATGAAATTTAAATGAACGTTTATTACATTGTAGAAGAGATATATTTTGCCATTAGAAGGTGAAGAATGGACTTTGAAATTTGTTGGAGATGCATGGAGAAGTCATAATTCTAAAGTGAAGCAAAAGCATTTCAAACAATATACGACAGATGTTGAAAGAATGCCAATCATCCCAACTATATAAGCAAAGAAGTCTTTAAGGATCTCATTTCTTATTAGAACCACCCATATGTGAAGGTATGATAATTATTAGTACTTTTACCAATTAATTAAATGATATATGATTAACATAATTTTTAATGTGTAACACTAAAACAATTATTAAAAATAGAAAAAACAATCTAAAATGCACATAGCTAGTCCTAAGAGCTTTGCAAGTATATATGCTAAGTTGGTAAGTTCTTCAATGAGTCACAATCAATCAATAATCTACTTAAATTTTCTAAATTATTTTTAAATTATAATTAACAATTGTTTCCATGGGTACAAAAATGAAAGAGAGGATAAAACTCCACTCTCGAATGCTGAAAAGTATCTTGCAACTTATAAAAGAAAGTCTGGAAAAGTGTATAAGCAATCTATTAAAGCTACAAGGGAGAAAATTGTGAGTAATGTTTTTCTTGTAATAATTTTCCATATTGTTAATACTTTTTATCAAGCTGCCTAAATTTATTGATTATTACATGTGTTTCTGAATTCATTTCATTTGTTTTTTATATTGTTGATTTGTTCTTCTTGTCAAAATAAGTTATTTCTACTATAATTGGAATTATAGTAGGTTTTTTTAAAACATATATGGTGTTTGCATTCATTAGTGTGACAGTAAACTTTCTTTTGTAGGCTCTTATTAAAGAAGTGCAAAAGGAAAATGATAATCAAAAGCTTGATGTAGTTGTGGTTGATATTGGAGTGATAAGACCTGGACGTAATAAACTTTTTGGAAAGGATGTGAAAGCATCTAGCATGAAAGAAAATAATATGGCAAGTGAATCCTTGTACAAAGTTCCTAATGAGTATTTACATTCCATCAAGAATGTATTGGAAGAAGAGATGAACCAAAAAGTAGAAGTTGAAAGGGAGATAATGAGAAAGGAATTAGAACAAGAGAAAGTTGACTGCCTGGAAATGAAAAGGCAACTATAACAAGATAAAACTGATAGAGAAGAAATAATGAAACAAATGTTCTCCCTCGTTCATTCTCAACTTAGGCAAGCTAATACCACAAACATAGACATGCTTTGTAAATTGATTGCACCTCGTCATTCAAAAAAGGAATCTTTTATTCCTTAAAACCATACATATCAACATGAAGAATATCAAGTAACAAATTTCCTTAATTCGCTATTATGGTGCTTCATCTTGTCATCTTTTTTGTTGAAATTAATTGCTTATATTCACGCTTTTGAATTTTTTGATAAAAAGAATTGAAACATTGTGTTGTTAGTTTTTAAACTATATTATTTGTCTTGATTAAATTGAGGTCACAATAAAGTAGTTAGTATTTCATTCTTTAGTTATATCAACCTATTTATGAGCATAGTAGTTTCACAATTCTAATCTATTTCTTGCTTCTTTTGTTTATAAGATGGTGATGATTAGGAGTGGATAAGGAGGCACTTGGTAAAGGATCCACATATTGGTTTTGTTTAGTATTTAGATTAATTAACTTATATTCCATATGAAATGGAGGAAGATAATGTTGATGAATATTTATCTAGTGATTTTTTGCTTTTGTATTTTGAATATGTTAAAGGTTAAATTTTACAAATCCTTATTGACTATATAGCATATACAAATGTAGTTTTTTGGTCTATTACATTTGATAGTAGGTATGTAATAAGACATACATTAATTTATGTATATTGCTTTTAATGAATATATGGATATTGTATACTTAATGATAAGAGTTTTCTTTTACGTTAACATATTATCGGTAATGAAAGAATAAATTATTGCTTTTGTTATTATAAATTGTTGTCTAAAGAAATCGTTGTATTTCCTGATAAAGACTTAAATTGTTACAATATATATTCTTATTGCTATAGTTTGAAACTATTATGTTGTCTTAGTCAAAACTTGAAGCAACATTATTTATTTTGTTGCATCATCGAGAAATGTTGTTGCCTTATATTTATAGCAATGTCGCTTTACTTATTGGCATGATTTTTGTTGCCTTAATAAAAAGACAAAAAATAATTATACTTATAGTTACACTTTTGCTTGTAACCTCGTTTTGCTGTAGTGTGACATAAAATTAGATCAACTAGTTATGCTTAAACCTAATTAAGAATTAAATAGATAAATAATCATAACCATTCATTTGATTATGTGATGGACGTATCAAATGTAATTATAAAGGAAATAATTTGTCCTTTCCTATGCATTAGAATTTATAGAAAATATATGATAATTAATCCTTCAAAAACATTTGCAAACATAATGTTAGTTTATGCCCTTGCAGCCAATTTATTTTAGTTGTAAATATTTGTATGACATTATTATTTATTAATAAAAGGCATTCTTTATCTGTATGTATTTGTTAATAATTTAATTATTATTAGTAAAGATAAAATCCTTAGAATAATTATTGTGTAATTGAAATTATGATGAGATCATAATTATGAGATTCAATATACACTTAAGTATTATTCCTAAATGTTCCTAA
>JAOTBA010000002.1:27218034-27230018 GCA_025629845.1 Erythroxylum squamatum | reverse complement strand
ATCTTCTTTTCATTTATCTGATCTTTGTTTGTCATCAAAATTATTCAATACGTAAAGTCAATTTTGACTTAACATATGTACCCACCTTGATTTTCCCGCTTAAAACTTTGCTAAAAAATGCCTCACCTTTTGCTCCTCTTGCCGCTCTTGATTTCTTTCATCAATGGCAAAACCCCATTCAATAGGAATCCAATTGAAAATCTCACAATGCAAAATCACTAAAATTGATTCTAGAATACTTAAACTCATGCATATTCTAAACTCCATGAACTAAAATCCTTCCAAAAGTCCAAAAGAATCAAAATGATTTTACCTTGATTCTTCACCAAATGAAGAGATCTTTGGCTCAAATGGAAGCTCTTCTCTTCCACTACCTTTTCCATTCTTGAACAACCTCAAAATCTCTCTTAAAAACCAATAAATGATGAAACCCTAACTATCTTTCCTTCTTTTCTCTCCTCTGCACCGAAACCCTCTTCTCTTTCTTTCTTATTTTCTCTTCTCCTCTCCCAATTCACGTTTTCCTTCTCTTAAAAGAACAAGACAACATTTCTTCTTCTATTTTTACCCTTAATGAGTGTGCAAAGTCCATTTTACCCTTTCTTATAAGCCTTATGTCTTTTATGCTTAAGTGTCTTGCCAAAAATATCCTTGTACATTCTTATATCCTTAACACTTTAATTCCATTAACCCATGCAATAAATCCTACTAACGTTGACATAATTAAATAACTCCAACATTTTAATCTATCAAAATCTCAAAAATTATTTAAATCATGCTTATTCATTAGGAAAAATTTCGGGAGGCAACACTTACTAAGCTCTCCCAACTAAAGAAAGAGATTTCATACTCCAACCTATGATTCTAACTTGAATTTTGGTAATTAGAGGCCTAAAATTTCCATAATTCAATATTGATGCAGTTATAAGAATCCCAAGATATGTGAGAGGCAAAGAAACTCATTAATTAATCTATTATGAAACTCAAATCTCTAACATAAGTGTGTCGTGAATAAGCTGTCAACTCTTGAAATCCATCTCTTGAGTAGTAGAAATTGAATTTTAAAATTTATTATTTAAGTACTAGGGTCTCATGATATCATATAGATCTGACGTGATAGTGTGAGACTCACTTAGACATTAAAATTATATATATATATATACATTAAAATATTATATTTATATATTTATATATGATCTGACAGAAAATTGAAAGTGTTACCTTATCATAATTTTTAGATTAATTTAGGATTAAATTTTAATGTTTATCAAATGATAGAGTTTAATTTGTACCCTCTGAAATGTTAGAGTTTAATTGGTACTCTCTCTTCGGCAAGATATATATTAAGCTCCTTTAATAACACAAGTCTATCATGTTTATTTTAATTGAGTTTATGACATTTTTACAAACCACAACAATATATGTGCATATACTCAGGCCTTACACGATAAGATACGACGGAGGTTTGTTGGCTACTTTTAAAACTAGAAAGTAAAGAAAAAGATAACGCAAAGGCATTTGTCTAAGGGAAAGGGTGCATAAAAGTCGCAATATCCATCATTCACGATAAATAATAGAAGCATTATTATGTAAACTTAGGACTCGGGACGTAATGCAAATTTTGATTTGATGGTTGTATCTTCTCCGCAGTAAGCCGTGCATTCATCGGAGAAGTGGCTCCTTCTTTTCGTCCCACTTGTCTAAGCGCTTTCTCGCCGTCTCCACCTGCCAAAGTTAATCATTTACTTGTTACGTGGTCCAGATAAGAGAGACAGAGACAGAGACAGAGACAGAGACGTGGACGTTAGAGAGTGACGACTGCAAAGTCATTTAAATTGCTGGCCTATCAAATGCAGTCTCATCAATTTTGTCCTGTCCTTCGTTATTGATGAACAAAATAAATACGTCTCTGATGTGCACGTATCGCTGTTCTAACAAAAAAATCACCAATATATGTGTAAACATTCAACATTGAATCATTTTTTGTGGTAGGCTGCATTGAATCATCACATTCAATGTCTAATTTAACACTCATAAAATGACTCCCTGTAACTCACCTCTCGATTCCAGTCAGTGCGAAACGTTACCCATAGTAAGATAATGGTCTGCATGAGTGTTCCACCAATCATCCCTATCCATATTCCCTACGCAATCTCATATATATATGTTAGTTCGAAGCTACCAAGACTAGTTAATTTGATTAAATGTTTGTTGGTTATATATATATATATATATATATATATATATATTCACCTTAGCGCCAAGATCGAACGTGAAGCCAAGAAGACAACCAATTGGAACACCGACAACATAATAACATCCAATATTAACATATGCCACGACTGCTTGCCACCCGCACCCAACTGCCACCCCTACAATGTAAAAGGTAATTTTAAGGTTGTAACGTCTAACCATTTCGTGTTAGTTGGGCTGCTCGAATAAAAATTTAATTACCAGATAAAACTGGTTGAATCCCATTAAGTATGAGTGTGACGGCCAAGAGTGGACACAGTTCGGATACAGCGTGGGCCACGGTTTCACCGGCTGTGAAGGCATAGCTGATGACTTGTCGTAGAGCAAGAACAACGGCAGCTTCAATCAGAGAGATTATGAAGGAAACCGAAGTTACTACAACCACAGAGAACGCTGCTGCCTTCGGATTTCCTGCCCCTAGCTCATTGCTCACCCTCACACTGTTTTATCAATTAGCAAACACCATAATTCATCTCGCTAAGAATTCTAAATCCCATATCTAATTAAGAATTCTACTTGGCACCAACCATTACTGAGAATATCCTAAAACTCATTGTTGGTTTATTGTAACTGTACATCATCTACTATGATCTTCTAAAATGTCAAATTGAATATAATGTATGTGTAATCAGGTTTTATAACATTAATTGCTAATATTCTGATAAAAGGATTTTAATTATATGCCATACTATTCTTTTTAATCTTGGGTTATTATAAGCATATCCGGAGGAAAAAAAGACATGGAAGAGGTTCTAACCTTGCTGCTGCGTTGAAACCGACCGAGACCATGAGCGACAATCCAGATATACCCATACTGCAGAACGTGTATTGACAGAAATATCGTCAGTTGTCATTGGAATCATACGTTAGTGGCTGCAATTAAATAAAGGGAGAAGATTGAAAATGATGTCTGGATACTTAAGAGATACTGAAAAGCCGAATCTTGATTCCAACGAAAGAAAACAAAACCCACTTTTGTTTCTGCTAGGCACTGCTTGCCAGGGTCATCAACTTTCAATATGGCAACAAATGACAAAAAAGTGAACATTTCAACAGGACTCTTTACTTTGTTGTTCTTTTCCATTCCGGATGGAGTTATTGGCAGTAATGCATCATCCATGTTTCGGTCAACAAAATAACTATGCACATCTAAAGTTTTAGAATGGAGAATTGTTCATTAATCAAATTTGAGTAAACATGAAATAATCCAGAAATTTTTATAGGATAATATGTTATTAATTATCTTTTAAAAAAACTTAGAATTTTGTTTTGATACATTAAAAAATATGAAGACTGAACAAAAATTTTGAACATGCATGCAGAGTAACAATGTGTCGACATGTGAAAAGAAAAGGACAAAAGGAAAGGAAATACATCCTTACCACACTGCAAGAGAGTCCAAGGCAAGCTGGGGGTTCTTAAGCAATCCAGCAATTAACACTAACACCTGAAAATACCAGGTCTCCAAGCACAACATCACCGCCGATGCCGCCGACAATTTCACAAACTCCAACAACCCGGTAAAGGCCTGCAAGGTGAAACCACTCCACGTCGCTTTGCACCTATCGCTCCTCACTATGTAAACAAACTGAGCCACAATTATTATCCACCACGACAAACTCAGCACCAGAGATGTACCTAGCAACCCCATACCCAACTTGTACACTGCCACCCAGCTCAACAGTAGGTGAACGCCAAGTGTTATTGCTGATATAATAGCACTTGGGATCACTATGCTTTGTGCTTGCAGGAACTTCTGTATTGGAAAGTTAACAGCGTATCCGAATATCTGCGGTATCAGACCGTAGATAAAGATTGCAGCTGCAGAGGCTAGCTTTGTTGGCTCGCCGAGCAAGATCAATATTTGCTTCGATAAGAGGTAGACCACCATCAATGGTATGCCTGTCAGAGTTAGAACCACTGTTGCTCTTTGAAGATATACGCCTAGCATATCGTACCTGTAAGCTCCATATGCTTGGCCACAAAGAGTTTCCACTGCACTTCCCATCCCCAGCTACAAGGGCAAACAAGGACATCGTTTCATCTTTTCTAAATAAACTCTGAAATTTTTAATTATTCGGGCGTTACCTACCATTAGACCATATGCAAAGAGCTGGATACCACTGTTTCCAAGAGAAGCAGCCGCAAGCTCGAGATTGCCAACGTGGCCGGCGAACATTCGTGTTGAAAGGGACATGAAATTGTTGATGACATAGCTGAAAACGGCGGGTGCGGCAAGGCGGAAGAGAAGCTTAAGTTCGATACAAGATGCCTTCCAGAGTCGTTTGGGGCAGGGCAAGTGAAAGTCGTTTAGAACCTTTTCCAGCTCCAAGCTTACTTCACCATGTCCAGTCTCTGATTTTAGGGAAGTGGATGACAGATTGGAGTCATGGAGTTTACCTTGAGAATGAGACCCCATAACTAGTGACACTCGTACGTTAGTCGGTAGCGACGGCTTTTGATATTGTCTGAACGGGGAGGGATTTATTTATCAAAATCAGAATCAACAATATCGGGCATCTCTTCCAACAGTTGCGGGAATTAATTTTAACTTTTTTCCTTAACAAAATTATATCCTTTAACATGATTTGAGTATTTGCGAGACACTAACATTTTGGAACTCTGCCATTTAATTACAAACTAATACATGGAAATTAATTCATATTGGTCATGAAAGCTTTTGTTGTCTTAAGTTTTGATCATGTTCATATTCTTTAGATGGCAAAGTAGTAAGTTTGGATTTCAGCCTTTAGCTTTTAAAGCACTGGAATTATTAGTTACTATGTTTCCCATTTTTAGCGTTTAACGCTAGCATTAGCATATACTATTTTCCGTGGCTTGCAATTAATAGATAATAACGATTCACTTTATTGCCTTGTGTACTGAAGTTAGGTACAAACTATTTACCTTAATTTTAGATGGAAATTTGAGTAAAGAAATAAAATATGCTTTTTGAATGACATTATACTAAAGAGGGCCCGGTTATTAGAGGAAAATTTCTTCTCCTAAATGTGTCATTAAAGTGGATTTTAAAATGGCTTTTTACTACGTGAAATGGGTTTTCATTATGCATGCAAGTGATGGGATTTTCTTGTAAATTTATTATCTTTTGTATCACTTAACCCATTCCAACCTTATTTTTGTCTCAAAACGACGTCATTTTATTTGTAAATAAACCCAAGAAGATGTCATTTTAGGGCAGAAATAGGATTGGAACAGGTTAAGTGGTACAGAGGATCTGACACCTGGAGGAGTACTTAACTTCCTTGTCTTTTTCAATCCTGGTAAATGATACCTTTATAAGTCCATTTAAAAGTGATAGGAATCTTAGAAAGAAGGATCTCATCTCCTCCTATCTCTTTATTTTGTGTATGAAGGTATTGACCAAGCCGATAGTTCATAAAGTTAGGAGCAATAAGGGATTTAAGTTCTATCACAAATGTAGCGTTTTGTAGATGATTTTCTACTATTCTCTAAGGCTCATTATAAGTCTATTCCTAATTTCTACGCTGCATCTTTTTAAAGAATATTTTGGGTTGAAAGTGAATTTTAGTAAGAGTTACTTTATCTTAACTTCTTGTGCCAACCTAATGGAGGAAAGGATATCCCTAATCACTGGTATGACAAGAAAACAAGTCCTTTTATCCTACTTGGGTCTCCCCGTCACTACTAGAATAAAATTTTCTAAATGTTATCCCCTCGTGGAGAAAATCTAGAAGAAACTAAGTATATGGACAAATAAAGTTGTATTATTTGGTGGAAGGATATAACTCATCAAATCAAGCTTGATCTCCCTACATATTTATTGGTCTTTTAAAATGTTACTAGCTAATGGGGTTGTTAAAACTACATGAGAAGCTTCTTAGGAGATTTATGCGGGAAAATCTAAACTCTTAAGGATATTTCGCAAAGGTTAATGGTCACAAGTTTGCTTGAGAAGGGAGGAGGGTAGATTGGATTTAATCTCTATTAGCACCTTCAATAAAATAGTATTAATAAAGAAACTATGGAATATTCTCTTGTAAAAAGAATCTCTCTGGATTAGATGGTCCATAGTTATATTCTTTAGGGGATCAATATGGTCCATCCTTCTTAAAAACAACTATTCTTGGTGTCTTATTCAATTGCTGAAGCTGAGGGCTTTTCTAGAACCTACTGTCATTTGTAAGGTTAGGAATGAGCATTAAGCATTTCTATGGATTCATAATTGGACAAAGTAAGGGCCCTTAATCAGGAGATCACATCTTGTGAAATGTTGGAGGGACTTCTGATAGCGCTTCGTAATGCTAATCAAAATAAACTAGAGATGGTGAGTCTAGGTCGATCCTATAGAAAGTGTGTGTAAAGTTATTGAAATGAAAATAATAGGCGTTTAGGTTTAGGGGGTTTTGGTTTTAGAAATAAGAAAATAAAATAAAACTAACCTAATGGAAACAAATTAAAGAAAGCATACGAAAAATGAAGAAAGCGGTGAATTCGTTGGGAATCTGGTTCTTTGGTTCAATCTTGGCCTCCACCCTAATTAAACATTGTTCTATGATTTGTTGTTCTTAAAAGTCTCCTAGAGACTATTAATCGTGGGTTAATAATTAACTCGAGTTTTCCCTTAGGTAGTGTTTAATCAAGATACGATCGTTAATTAAACCTAACTACCAAATAACCTAGGATACGATATCTAGATTTAATTAGGCAGTAGCATTACGAATTAGGAAAACTGATTAATCAAGTCAACAACCACATATGATGTGCATTTAACCTAGGTTATGTTATCTTTGACTATTACGAATCATTAGTCGCTACACATGAATTTCAAATATAATAATTACGGATTATATCAAAATTCTAGCAATGGGTTTGTAAATAAACGATCTAATGAACACATTCAAATCATCTTTTCACAATACCCAATAGGTTCATATACAAATAATCGAACAATAACGAGAATATGATTATCCATACACGAAACCCAAATCAATTAAGATAGGATAACACGATCAATTTCTAAAGAGAGAAAGAGACAACTAAAACAAAGAAAAAATGCTTAACTGGGTCATTAGCGTTGATGTTGCCTTCGAACTAGCATCGGGAAGTTACCCCTCTATGGGTCTCCTCATGGTGGAGAGCTTACCTCCATCTTCATGCTCTCCCGAAGCACCCAAAGTTCCCGAACTCCTTCAACTGAAAACACCTATTTTACTCTCAAATTGTGCATGCTGAAAGTCACTGCCTCCCTCTCGCTACTCTCTATTTTTCTAATTAGTTTCTGGTCGAACCTACTGTTCACTTATTTAAAACTCTCGCCACTTTCACTTAGACGTTTTCTACATTTACACATGTCTACATGAAACAAAGACGTTGTCTGCGTTTACGTGTGCTACCCCTTGCTTCCCAACTACTACAATGTTTCTCCTGTAGCGTTTCACTCGTGCCTCTATGTTTTGCTCTTCTTTTCTTTGACAATGTTGCGCTGTGTTTTCTGCTCCTTACCTCCCAGCTATGCCTCGTCGTTCCTTCCCTTCCATCTACTGGCTTATTCACTGTCGTATTGGTCATCTGCTGCATGAAACACACACACTTTACTTGCTTTCCACATGCTGCATGCTACGTGATTTGGCTTCAATTGTTGCTGCCATAGCTGTCCATAATCCTACCATTACTCATTTAAATTCAAGTTAAAACAGCATGGTATGCACAAATTTTCTACTTCTCTATTTTTCCAACTACATGCCATGAGCAACTTTAATTCTTCTTCTTTGTGTTTTCATTTTCTTGTCTTCTCTTGCTCTAATTTTTTTCTTCTTACTCCATGAAGACAAGTGAGTATTAATTTTCAAAAAATGGCCCAAATATTGTGCTTCAACTCATTTTAACTTCTTTGCTTCCGAATTGTGCTTAAAATCACATATAAGTCAAAGTGAGTATCTTGAGCAATTTCTTCTCATTAATCGCTAAGTGTTATGGAATAATTTCATAATCAATTAAGTACTAATCAATTTCTCCCATACTTAGCTTTTGGTCGTCCTAGGGCAAAACATTAAAATTAAGCTCAAAGACCCAAAAATATTTACTCAATTCTCATATGTTCCAAGATTATATAATCATAAGCAAAGATGAATGACTTTCAAAAATCATAGCAAGAAGTCAACATTCCAAGCTTTTACTCATGATGAATCAACATTCATCATCTTCAAAAACTAAGCAATCTAATGGTAGACTCAGAAAATGTGTTTAACTAAAATATATCCATAGGTACACTCAACACCATTTATGATCATGTCATTCCACAACTTTGCATATCATTTCATTTCTCCACCACTAATGTTTACATTCAAAATTATGGATCAAAGGACTTTTCAAGGTTGTAATGTGGGCAAAGGTAAGGTGAGATGTATTTGGGTCAAGTAGCATGAAAGTTATTAAAGCTAGTGAAACAAAGCAACACTCAATGTGACATCAAGTGCAAAAACTAACATTCCCTCACAATTGTGTACATCAATTATGATGAATGCAAAAATGATGTTTCACCACTCAAACTCGAGCTCCCACACACAAACCACATAAATCATAAATGACTAACAAAAGTTGATTATAAATAAACTGTTTAATCATAGGGAGTGACCATTGAAAGCAACATTCACCTTATATTTATCATACTCAAGTAACCCATTCAATACAACTTTAAGAGGATGCATTAATCATAAACAACTTTTCAACAGATATGCACTTCCTCCTTGATACACTTATTTAAACTTTTTCTTTTTTTTTCTTTTGCTTTTTCTCTTTTCTTTTCTTTCTTTTCTTTCTTTTCTTTCTTTTCCTTCCTCTTATTAAAATTAAAAGAAACCTCATCAATATGGGAATTTCAATGATAAGACATAAAATAACATCCTAACCTTATAACTAACACACATATGTACACCCTCACACTTATACTTTTGTGTATCCACAAGCTCTACAATCAAAAAATGTTCCACTAGCTTTAAGGCTTAAGAAGGACATTTGGTTAGGGTTAAAGCATGTAATGTAGTTAGTACACAAAGAAAAGGCAAATAAAGCTTAAGAGGGCTTATCAAAAAAGAAAATCATATAATGGGTAGGTTATTTGACTAATGTAGTTCAGAAAGGCAAAGAATGCCTAACCATTTCCATGTTAATGCATGTGACAAAAATGTGGTTTCGAATAGAAATTCAAGGCAAAATCAGGATGTACATGTCATGAAGGTCACACATTATCAAAAGACAATGAAACTGATATGAATGCGTCAGTCTAATAAGGCTCAAAATCTCACCGGCTTTGTCTACCACTAGTCACTACTCTTCTAAAAATACTGCACATCTACCAATCAAGAGTAAAAGTACATGCTAAAGTTGCTGTCAAATTCTCTAGTCAACTCATTCTCTAATTATGACTATATAGTCCTAGAAGGCATAGAAAATAAGAAAATGTTTGTTTCATTTGTTTTATTATTTCTCTCATTTTGATTGAAAACTTAAAAACAAGCAAGAAACAAACTAACATAGAAACACACATGCAAATAAAAATTAATGCGAAAATGTAAAGAAAAGAAATTTACTTCCCTTAGGTTGCCTCCCAAGAAGCGCCTTTGTTTAGGGTCGCTGGCTTGACTCCGTGTTTCCTTCTCACGTGACAAATGTGTGATCTTCAAGTACACATGCAGCTCCTCCATGTGAGGTTCTTTAGGATAGGGTCTCAGTTGATGATCATTCATATATAGTATCTTCCCTATCTTCAAACATCTAATCTGTACTGAGTCCATACACTCTAGAAATATCTCTATTGTCTCTTCGCCTTTTGCTTCCTTATTTAATTCCTCCAATATGCTATGTAAAGGTGAAGAGTTAGTCTAAAAAATAATCATGGACTCAGTACTCACCTCCGAGCTAAATGATGCATCATATTTTACTTCAAACTCCTCCTCAACTTCTTCTACACAAACAATTCCTTGACTATTGCTCTCAAAATTCTCAGGCTCCTCATCACTCTGTAAGTTTTTCGCACTAACATCTATTGGGTCACCTCAAGTTGATATGGCTGCTCCTCTTTGCTTTGCAATTCTATATGAGTGATATATGCATCTTACTGGAATTGTAGAGTATCCTGTCGGATTTGTTGTACACCTTGCTAAAACAACTATTGCATATTCTGTTGGATTTGCTACATATTCTGTTGAATTTGAAGATTGTTAGCAGCCATAATATTAAGCAATTCTTCTATAAATATACTTGAGTTGTGTTGTCTCTCCGAATCTTGGGCATTAGACCATATATTTTACGAAAATTGCCCTCCATCCTGTTGGAATTGTGAGTATTCTGCTGCAATTACAAAGTATTAGAGTTCACAATATTAATCAACTCTTCTAAAGATGGACTGGAGTCTTGATAGGAAGCTTTTGGTCTATATGGGAATTGTTGTGCATCCTGCAAACTATCATAGAAGTAATTCTGATAGTTATCCCATTCATAGCCAAAGTTAGTTTAATCAATCCAAACTTGGTTATAGGATTGAGAATAAGAGTTATAAAAGAAATTACTTCTATCCATGTCAACTTTTTTACATATAAACATTAAATAGAAAATGAAAAGATCAAGAAAGAAATACAAAATAAACTAATCACGAACAAATATATACAAAACACCAGTTAAAATCACAAACAAAAATTAAAACATTACACTCCCTGGCAACAACGCCAAAATTGACAGCGTGTTGTGACGCTAATCAAAATGAACTAGACCTACTACTGTAGAAGTGGTGAGTCTAGGCCAATCTCACAAAGAGTGTGTAAAGTTATTGAAATAAAAATAAATGGTGTTTAGGTTTTGAGAGGTTTTGGTTTTAGAAAAAAAATAAAATAAAACTAACCTAATGAAAACAAATTAAAGAAAACATACGAAAAATGAAGAAAGTGGTGAATTCGTTGGGAATCCAGATCTTTGATTCAATATTGGCCTATAACCTAATTAAACATTTTTTCCATGATTTTTTGTTCTCAAACCTCTCCTCGAGACTATTAATCGTGGGTTAATAATTAACCCGAGTTTTCCCTTAGATAGTATTTA
Source organism: Erythroxylum squamatum (assembly GCA_025629845.1). Classification (NCBI taxonomy): domain Eukaryota; kingdom Viridiplantae; phylum Streptophyta; class Magnoliopsida; order Malpighiales; family Erythroxylaceae; genus Erythroxylum; species Erythroxylum squamatum. Next base: position 27,218,687 of record JAOTBA010000002.1, on the reverse strand, counting down.
ATAAAGATACGATAATTAAACCTAACTATCGAATAACCTAGGATATGATTTCTAGATTCAATTAGGCAGTAGCATTACGAATTAAGAAAACCGGTTAATCAAGGAAACAACTACATACGATGTGTCATTTAACCTAGGTTATGTTATCCCTAATTATTACGAATCATTAGTCACTACACATGAATTTCAAATATAACAATTACGAATTTTGTTGGACCCCGAACTTTTGGTGAAAATTAGAAATATTAAAATGAATTTAAAAGAGTGTTTTTGTATAGGCATTGTATTATAGATGTATTGTGTTTTAAGAAAATTTATGAGAAAAGAAATGATTAGATTTGAGGACTCTGATATTTGAGTTTGTTTGGGTTATGAAAGGTTAAGAGAATGAGTTGATTTGAAATGGAAGTTGAAAATTGAGAAATAAAGAGAAAAGTGTGAAAAATTGGAGAATTAAGGAAAGTTTGACTTTTTGGGGTTAAAAGTTGACTTTTTGATTTAGGCCCAATTTGAGAAAATGATCTTCATGAAACTTGTAGCCTCTGTCGAGAGCTTTCTGTGACCATAAAGTATGCAATTTTTCGATATCGGGATTGAGAGTTATGACCTTCCGAAGTTAAGGTTATTTACTTTGTTTGAAAAATACTATTAAG
>JAOTBA010000002.1:27156190-27166637 GCA_025629845.1 Erythroxylum squamatum | reverse complement strand
GATTAATTTGTTGTGGGATGAGTAAACCCCCTCCTGTTGCCAAATCAGCATATATATGAAATTTAAAACACCTCTAATCTTAGGAAGTTATGTCCACCTGATCCTGGATCTTACTGGCAGTGTGACTTCTTTAGGTAGATAGTCCTACCAACCTAGCGAATGCAATTCCAGGCTATGCTCACTCGATCACTTAAATGACACAGATTTCAGAATTTTCATGCTAAGTTTCGGCGGGGACTTTATGAAATTTGGGTGAAGGATCCTAAAAAACTAAACAAGAACCACAGGACCTACTCAATTTCATAGTTGACTAAGAGAACTGATTACCATCAAGGGCCTCAAGAACACATGCAGTTCAACTTATAAGGAGAATTGGGTCCTCCCCTAGGCAGGGGCTTACTAACAACCAGTCCCAGACTCACACACACAAGATAATCTTTGAAAGGAAAAGCAAAGCAGTGAAGGAAGGGAACTCAATCATCAGTGCATAGCATATGTACCTGGTGCATCTCGCCCCATTATGCAATCCATCCCAAATCACAACCTGTTCCACAGAGAGAAGTGTTTGAATCCAATCTGGTATCATAAACATTTGCACAACTACTCACAGGTTCTCAAATCGCGAAATGCCTCGGTCCTTGCTGTTGATTCTAAGCATCTGGAAGCGCATGCAAGAAGCTAAGCTAGAACCCCTTAGGTGAGACGTGACTTGACGGAAGAAATGTACAAGATGTCAGGGTTTGATGTTTCTAATTAGTCACTGTATTGTGCCCTATTCTGCTTAAGTTAACCTATTAACTTTTGTTAAACATCAGCATCTCATTTAGCATTCCAAAAAAAGAAGAAAACAACCTGTTCTGTTGGCACAACTTATGTTGTTTTGTCAAAGGAAGTTGACCATCGCTCCCCTATCCCGTCATCTGCTTGGTTTTATGGTATGGCTTTTTATACTAGTTTTAATTATTCTTGCTAAAATCTTTGCATTTGATTAGAGCATCCCTGGATCAAAGATGGAGATGCAGCTTCAGACAAGCCAATAGACAGTGCAGTCCTCTCTAGATTGAAGCAGTTCAGAGCCATGAATAAGCTCAAGAAGCTTGCATTGAATGTAAATTCTCTTTGTCCTAATTCTCCTGAATTTTTAAGTTATACAAGAATGAATTGCTCTGTTTTCATCTGTTTTTGTTCCAACAATCCACTTTAAATAGGTCATTGCACAAAACATGTCACAAGATGAGATTAAAGGTCTCAAGGCAATGTTCACGAATATGGACACTGACAATAGTGGCACTATCACTTACGAGGAACTGAGATCAGGTTTGGCTCGCCTTGGTTCAAAGCTGACTGAAACGGAAGTCAAGCAACTCATGGAAGCTGTACGTTAGCATAGAGATACTTTGTTCATATTTTCTCTCAAAACATGTCGAAGCTGTATTATCATCATTTATCTTTGGGCAGGCTGATGTGGATGGCAATGGAACAATTGACTACATTGAATTCATTTCAGCCACAATGCATAGGTATAAATTGGAAAGAGATGAACATCTATTCAAAGCATTTCAGCACTTTGATAAGGATAGCAGCGGGTGAGTTTTTCTCCTCCTGGATCTATACCATTCTTCAGTGCTTGAACAAGTTTAAACTAAATGAAAGACTGCAATTCCTCATTATTCCCCTCTGCCCTATCTCCCTGGTCTTCTTAAATTGATTTTTGATACTTTAAAGTTTCCTCCTGTTTAGGGTGTTCTATAGTAGTCCTAGTATAAGCAATTCGAAACTGATTAGAAGCACACATTTGGGGATTTGAACATGGGTTTTTTAGATAACTTCTTTCATGAATTTGTTTTTTCAATCACTTTGGTAATAGATTTATAACGAGGGATGAGTTAGAGTCGGCAATGAAAGAGTATGGAATGGGAGACGAAGCAAGCATCAAGCAAATAATCAATGAAGTGGATACAGATAATGTAGGTCTTCTCCGATATTGATTCCTGAAATTTCTCGTCTTGGATGACTTGCACTGATATTTGCTTCAATGCGCAGGACGGGAGGATCAACTACCAAGAGTTCTGTACAATGATGAGAAGTGGAACGCAACATCAGGGGCTGTCTTAACCGTCAACTGCAAGCTTAATCACTATTTTACAGAAGTGATTAGAAGAACTGGAATGGTTTTGCTGAAGGTAGCACAACACTGCCCGGCTATGATCTCAAGTCCTACTTCTCAGGCTCCAATTTTCAATTTGCTTGGACGTGCATGACTTCGTGCTAATCTCTTGGTTGTCAGAACTTTCTAGGTTCTATTTTTCACTTCTACCGGAAACTTTTTACTTTGGACTAAAATAAAGATATCTTCAACGAGCATTGTACACAATTTGTTGATGAATGACAAGGAGAGTTATCACCTTAAATGATGGTTTGTCTCCTCGTATTTTTCGTTCACCTGATATAACACTGGTAGCCTTGGATAAGTTAGGAATCAGCAATTCCTGGTAAGCTTAACATGTAGACCCTATTGAAAATGGAACAATATCAAGCTTGCATTATGCTATTAAAACAGCTGCTTTCTTTCTACAAATGTTGGTATGATACTGCAACAAGGAACTTGTGCAGCTTGAACACATCATATTCACTTGGCGAATCGTAATGTCCATTCTGCAGCAAGTTCATCATGTTTCGCTTTATTTGCCAAGTACAAGTGAGCAATACCAGGAGAAGCAGGATTATCTGCAAAAGGAATAAGGCTTCCATCACGAAGCTGAATTGGTACAAAAATAAATGCTAAAAAATTTAAACAAGACAGTCTTCGAGGAATTCGATAAACTCCAATTTAAAATTTTTGTATAAACATATCTTCCAATATTTAAGTTGCGAGTGGACATACTCTTTTTAAGGAATGGTCTATCCTAAACGTTTTAACTGTATTAAGCAATCAGAGGAATGGCATTCAACAACAGCATTCAAAGAGTGGTCATATAAAAGTTCTCTCACAACTTCCAACCCTCAAAAAGGAAAATCACCACACATTAGGACATATAAACGCAATATTGAGTCAGTGAACAAGCATAAACATAGTAAGTAAATAGGCACAGAAAAATAAAGCCTTTAAAGTATGTAGAACAGGCAGGGGTGTATTACAAGGGTCAGGATGACTGAAAATTGATCTGATTGCAAGAAGCACTTTTGTAATTGTATGAGCTGGACTCCAGCTATCCCTCAAAATGTCCAAACTAAGATTGCCGGCTGAATCAACATTACAATGGTAGATGCGGGTTCTAAATACTATCTGCAAAGCACACTCATGATAAAGCATAAAAGACAATGAATAAAGTAATGGAGCTTATGCTCCAACCAGTGATTCAAGAAAACCCAGGAGCTAGTATGCATAATCTTTCTTTAGTGCAAACAGTCAACTGAAACAAGACCTTGATATGCAAGATGCATTCTTAAGAAAGAAAATAAACAAGATCAGCTTGATTAGGAAATAATTGCAGTGGTTATCTTATTTAGACAGGAGTCATCTTATTTAGGAAGTCTATTATTTTCACAAGTCTATGTTAATAGGAGAATAAGTTAGCTGATTCCTCTTCTATTTTACTTCCTAAAAGCTTTATTTATTGAGTTTATTTAAAGGTGATTACAATGAAAAAGAAAACAATAAGAACTTATTGTAAAAATAGTTAATAGAGAGCTTGTCAAAAACGAGTTTTATAAACAACCATAAGGGTGAAGAAGGAGAAGAATAGTAAGGAAAAATAGGATTTCCTTGTAAGCTATCTCGTGACTATGTCCTACACAAAAATACATATCAATTTGGTATCAAAGCCCAAGGTCATAGACAACTTGTGTGATATGTCAACTAAAGTAGATGTGTCTATGAAATAAGTGCAGCAGTGATTAGCAAATGTAGAAGAATGCCAGAATGCTCAATTTGAGGAGTTTCTGCAGGCTATTTGCTGAGAGACCAACAGGGGAAGCTGATAGCAGTAACCGCACTTATATAAAGAGGATGCCAAACAAAAGTGCAAGGCCAGCTGGTTTAGGCACTGTTCCTAGGTATTCTAAGTTAGAATTCCACAACTATGATGGTTCTAATGGCCATCTTGTTTGGATTTACAAGGTAGAGCAATTCTTCGAAAACCAACGAACCCCAGGAGACTGGAAAATGGGGCTAGAACATCCCATCTTAATGGAGAGGCACAACTGTGGTTTTCTAAGGTGGAGTTAGAGGAATTCGATAAGATTGGAAATTTTTCAAGAAAAAATATCACCTATTGTTTGGAACTCCCATGAGTCTTAACCCATTGGGTGAATTAGCTATTTTGAAACACTTTGGGACAATGGAGGCGTACAAGAGGGAATTTCAGATTTTTGTTGGCACACACAACAGAGCTTAAAAAGGCAGCAGGTTGGGTTGTTTACTAGTAGGCTCATGGAAGGGCTTTGACTGGTAGTTGAGCAACAGTAACCGAATAGCAAGGGGCAGCCATAAACTTGGCCCACGCACATGAAAGGAGATTGAGAAGTGCTCCAATTGCTACAGAAGGGAGTCAATAGGCTACCCCTTTCTGGCACAACTTGAGGGTTGTGTTAGGAAATTCTATAGGATGAAAAGGGAGTGTAGGTGTGAGTCACGGGGTTGTTTCTAGCGTGGGAAGTGCTCCTGCGCCTTTTGTTAATAAATTGACCAAGGTAGAGATAGGGGAACGAAGAGAAAAGGGGCTTTCCTGGAATTGTGATGAAGCATTCTACTGGAGACATAAATGTAAGAAGTTGTTTTGAGTAGAATTCTTAGAATCTGAAGAAGAGGATGAAGGAAGCAGATAAAAGAGGGCTAGGATATCCAGAGTTATCCTGAGTTCAAGCTTGAGGACAAGCTCTCTGTCCAGGGGAGAGTAATGATACGCAAGATGCATTCTTATGAAAGAAAATATACAAAAAGATCAGCTTGATTAGGAAATAATAGCAACAATTATCTTATTTAGGCGGTAGTTATCTCAATTAGGAATTATATTATTTTCATAAGTCTATTTTAATAGGAGAATAAATTAGCAGATTCCTATTCTAATATGTATTGAACCTATTTGAATGGCATTATGACAAATAAAAAAGCAGTGAGAATCTTTTGTGAAAATAGTTGATAGAAAGCTTATCAAAGTCAGTTTTCTAAACAGCAATCATAAGGCCTAGAAAGGAGAAGAACTCAAGGAAAGAAAAAGAAAATTTACCTGTAAGTCATATGACTAGATCCTACACAAAAACATATATCAGACCTATGGTTGCAAACCGATCAAATTGGAATCAAATGCACAACCCTGCCTAAACCAATGTGTCAAACTTCATCAAACAACCTAAATACCACTAGTATGCTGGCTAGTTATTACATTGCTTGATGGTTTGCAGTCTCTTATGTTTATAAAGACATACACAAAGATATCATAGCACAATGCACTTGTGAACGACAGATGCTGCAAATACAAAACAACATTATGCTTCGTCAGACAAATGGACTGCCCCTTGTGCAACATATCACCAAGAATGGACTTGAAAATGCTATGACCATAGAGTCAAAACTTTGAAGTAAACAGGAGCCCATGCCTACTATCTAATATCCAAACTCCCTAACCTCATTCACACATTTGCAGGTTGTTCAATCTAGGAAATTTCATATGGCTTACTTACAAGTGGAAAGGAGATGAAAGAAACAAGATCTTCTCTTTTAGGAAAAATAAGTGTGTAAACACACCTATCTACAAATATGACTAAAAACAGTATAACTGTATACTTAATTGTAGAATTTTAAGCAGCATGCTATGTTGGACATGTACAAGCATACCTTTGGAGCTTTGAATGGATACTCAGGTGGAAATAACATGTCCAGAAAGAATATACCACCTTCATATGGTGTTCCTGTAAATATGAACAGAACAAATTGGTGAACATTGACATAAGTCTTGGATTATACTAAAAGTTTACAGCCAGCATTCCAGCTCAAAATTGAAGGTATCATTTGAATGTTAATGGTAAAAATACATGTCATGCCGATTTTTCCATCGAACAAGCGTGGTACAGAATCCCAAAAATGAGTCACAAATTGCGGGGCTAAAAGAGGGAAAAGAACTGAAAGTTGAGAGCCCAAAAGTCTAAAGAAATCAGTAGATTTTATGCATAACTGTATTTTGAAGGTAAATTTATCGAGTTCACCAATATGAACATCATAGTTCAGTGATGCGAACTTGATAGCCAGAAACAGAAGTTACCCAGCCAGGCAAAGAAGCACAATGTATACTGGCATGACAAAACGAGAACGAAGGTACCAAAAATATGAAAACCAAGAAATAAGAGAGTTTGTTCAATTCAAATGAATCTCATCACAATGAAAAAAGCAAATAATGTGAACGTTTGAATCATCAAGAAAGATCAACAAAGCAATCAAACAACAAGGAAGACTCAATTATTTAAAAAGGAAACCAAATATTAGAACTTTCACGCCAGAAAAGAAAAGATCATAAACTAAACCAAAATTCAGAAAACTCAAAAAGTGGAGTTTGGAAAGGCAAAATAAACAAGAACCAATAGAAACAAACAGAGAGAGAAAGAGAGAGAGACCTGGAGGGCCAATGAACGTGGAAACCCAGTGGTAGAGATTATCACCCATAGGACCAGCAGAACAATCAGGAGGTGGTTCAAGGTTGAGTTCTGCCATTTCTCTCTGTATCCTCTTCCCCGAAGTTGAAACAGATTTTGGTGATAGCCATGTCGATCCTCCTCCTCCAGTTATGGAGGAGCCCCCGCTGTTGTTCATCTTCAGATCACCAGGCATGACCACCGCACCATAACGATCATCAACAGCCTCTGTTTGTTCCCTCAAAAGCACAACCTTTCAGAAATCTAGAACTTGACAGAGTGACGTGTCGACGGCAAATCCAGTATATATTTTGAAATTAATGAAATAGTTTTAAATATTTTGAAATTAATGAAATAATTTTAAATATTTTGAAAATAATAAAGTTTTAAATAGAATTAAATAATTTATAATGGAATATAACGTAAATAAATATAATATTAAAAAATTGTTGTTTGAGAATTACAGAAGTATTCATAATATAATATAATGAAATGTTATTTGAATAGAGGGTTCATAATATAATATAGCGTATTATTTTCCTTTTCATCTTAAACTTTTCGGATTGAAAGTTTTCTATTTTTATTGTTTAGAATTGAACGAAATGTAATATGAAACTCTCCTCTTTCATTCTATTCTATTATAAAATTTCCTCCTAAACAATATAATAATATTATATTTCATTCCATTTCGCTATAAAACTTTTAACCAAACATAACCTAATTGTAAACCTATTTGACGACATCCACTAGATCAACAATATCTGTTAATCACTGCACGGATCCATATTTTTTTTGAGTAGGGGTAAAATTTCAATAGGAAAAAAAATTATTTTTAATGGGGCAAAAATTTAATGTAGTAAAATTTTATTTTTTTGTGGGGCAAAACTTAAAATAATAATTTTTTTGCATAAAATTTGTTGGAGGCTGCGCTGTAGCTCCAATTCTTACATATAGTCTTGTATAAATAAAATGACACAAAATGTCCAATAACAAATAACTTATGTATTTATAGTCAACAAATCATTAAATATTTATTTAACACACAAATTAGTTAAGTGTGACAAGCTAATTGATTATTCATGATTAATAGATGAGGAAATCAATACCAAAGACATCTTATCGAAGCTTTCAAATTGTCGACGAATAACAAATAAAAATCGTGAGTTAACCTAAAAATTCTTAAATCGAATCTCAATTTGATAAGAGCATAAATTGGAAATTAATGCTAATTTTGCCAACGGATAGGAATAAGCCAAAGCAAAATGTAAGGGCATAAACCAATATTTACCCTCTTGCACTGAGTTTGTATCATGTCACTGTATGATGATCATATTACGGTTAAGACAGTAGTTTAGTGAGAGAATTTTATAAGATTTTCTACAGTGAGTACTTGTTTGAATCCTGTAACTTTCATCTCAATTATAATTATAATTAAAAGGAATTGCCTAAATATATAAGTAGATTTTTCATGAGAATTTAACTCCTTTCACATGCCCAATGACTAATGTTCTACAACATAATATTGTCTTAATATTATAATGAACTATATCCAATTCATTAAAGAATATCGTGATTCGAACAATTATTTCTATTGAATGAAAAATGTATTATAGCTTAATTAGCGATTGATGCTACATTGAAACATTTCCAGCTCAAAATAATATTATTTCAACTAAATCATACCTTAACTAGGCCTTACTATTGTCAAACAAAAGTTAATGTTCTTGTAATGTTGAATTCAAAGATCAACTCATATAGAATAATGAATATTTTTAATACTTGATAAGTATCAAATATATAACATAATAAACATCTTTAGCATATTATTTATATTCTTGTACTATAATAAACATCAAATATTTATTCCAGATTATGTTGTTAAATTTTCATATATATCAAAAGTTGTTCTTGGAATATCATGTATTCCATGCGAGCAATATGTCTTTGATATGTGTTTAATTATTTCATAACAATTAGCGATTAAAAACATGAAATTGCTTAAGATACTCACTTGGGCTTATATGTGATTTTAAGCACAATTCAGAAGCAAAAAAAGTTAAAGTGAGTCGAAAGCACGATATTTGGGTCATTTTTTGAAGAATAATTTTCATTTATCTTCATAGAGCAAGAAGAAGAAATTTTAAAAGACAAAAAGAAGACAAGAAAAATAGAAACACAAAGAAATTAAAGTTACTCATGGATGTTGTGCATGGATCATGCAAGGTCTCATGCAACGTGTTTTATAGGATTTAAATGAAGATAGAGGCAACTGGAAGAGAAGTAAAAAATGGCGGCACAATATGAAGGAAACGTTGCAGCAGATGCACACACACACGTTGAACAAAAACGGCATAGTAGATAGAAGCAAGGAAGGAAATGTTTGCGTTTCACGTATGTGTTTCCACGTTGCTGCAGAAAAGTAAACAATGTCTATGTAAACGTAGACGTTTCACACCAAAACGCAATGGAAAAGCAACAACTGGGTAAGAAACATGGATAAAATGACACAACTCAGGAGGACAGCAAAAGGAGCAAGACGATGTCGTTGGGTAGGAGCAAATCATACATAGTGGCAAGAGAATAAAAATGCAGACAACGTGAGGGTTTTGGGAGTTGGTTTTAAATAAAAATCATAATAGTAACGAGAGGAGTGTAGTCTTCGACGGGGGTTCTTTCTTAGGGCTAAAGCAAGTATTTTTTGGTAGCTCTTAATCTTAATGAAGATGAGGGGTAAAGCTCTTAATTGGGAGAAACTTATGGAGGGCTAGATGTCCCGACATCGGGTTGGAGGTGATGTTGATGCCGACGATCCGGGTTAAGTACATTTAACAATTTTTGTTATTTTTTTCTCTCTTTAGAAATTGAATATGTTATCATATGTTAATTGATTTGAGTTTTGTGTATGGATAATCGTAATTTCATTATCGTTCGATGATTTGTGTATGAACCCATTGGGTATTGTGAAAAGATGATTTTAATGCATTCATTGGATCATTTCTTTGCAACCCATTGTTAGAATTTCGATATAATCCATGATTGCTATATTTGAATTTCATATATAATGACTAATGATTCGTAATCATTATGGATAAAATAACCTAGGCTAAATGACGCATCGTATGTAGTTGATGCCTTGACTAATCGGTTTTCTTAATTCGTAATGCTACTACCTAATTGAATCTAAAGATCGTATCCTAGGTTATTTGACAGTTAGGTTTAATTAATGATTATATCTTGATTAAACACTACCTAAGAGAAAACTCGGGTTAATTATTAACCTACGATTAATAGTTTTTATGAGAGGTTTGAAAATGACAAATCATTGAAATATGTTTAATTAGGGTGTAGACCGAGATTGAACCAAAAAATCGGGTCCCAACTGAATTCTCTACTTTAATCATTTTTTACATGTTTTCCTTAAATTGCTTTTGTTAGCTAGTTTAGCTTTATTTTATTTTCTTATTTCTAAAACCAAAACCCCCCTAAACCTAAGCATCGATTAATTTCATTTCAACAACTTTACACAAATTCTATGCGGGATCGACCTAGACTTACCACTATTATAGTAGTAGTCTAGTTTTTATTTGGCCTAGCGTAAAGATGCGCTGTCAGTCTTCATGGACTTACACTGAAAAGTACTGAAGTAAATCACACGTTAATACAACACTTAATAATGATGTAAAGACGCGCAAGAAATGGGGGGTTGAATTGTGGTAAGCTTTTCGTTAAACCCCTTTTTGATTAATTCTTTTACTTAACACAAATTGTAATCGATGTTTGTAAAAGATTTTCAAGCCTTTCGTAAAACAATAATATTGAA
>JAOTBA010000002.1:27108366-27130941 GCA_025629845.1 Erythroxylum squamatum | reverse complement strand
ATTAATTGTCATTATTATTTATTATTAAGATTTTTGAAAGCATAGTTGATGTAAACAGTAAACTAGTAAAGTGTACAGTACAATTGTATAATATACCAATATGGACATTGCAACTATTTTGCAATTTTTAAAAATTTTAAAAACTATTTCATAAATTTAAAAAATTTCTCGAAACGGTACCCGGTACTGGTACAGTTCTGTTTCAAAGTTCAATTTGGTACCGAGCTCAGTACGGTATTCATAACTTTGACTAATCCCCGCTCGCACCGAGCCAGCTCGTAAAGAATAAAGTGATGGCCAAACAAGTTTCTCCATTCTCAGAACTCGAACTCGAAACCTTTAATTAAAGGGTAAGAGTGCTGAAGTATTCACAGTAAAAATATTAGAGACAACACATGGCATGGGGACCCATTTGCGGTGTCAGCTTCCCACTTTTTTATTCCGCTCCAAGGTTATCAGCGTCAGGAGCTGAGAGCCTCTAGAAATACCTATTTAAGCAATTCACATACATATCCTTTCCCGTTCCCATGCAGCCAACCTCACATGAAACTCCTTCCTCTGACGAATCTTCACCCTGAAAGCAGCTTAATCGGCCGTTATAACATCATGTGCAATTAACTGGCTGGGATTCTGGTGTCGTTGTCTCCAAAGTTTAATAAATCGTTATAAATGAAAATTCTTTAAATTAAATACGAGTTTTTATTTATGTGCACAGTTGTTGATGGAGATCGATTCTTGGTTCATGGTGGACCAAGCGGTGTCTCATTCGTACAAGTGAATGTATTGTGTTGGCTAGGAACAAAAGAACATTCCTTTTATCAGATTTCACTTCAATCAATCGGCTATGGAAGTGGGTTTGCAATTACAGAGGCCATTGAGTTGGAGAACTGTCTTTCATAGTAGAACTCGTTCAGAAATCAAACCTTTTCTTGGGTCCTTCCCATCTATAAGAACAAACCAGTTTTTAAGTGTAAGTGCTTTTGGATTTCTACGTTTGGTATGATGTTTCACTCATTTCAGCTATGCATGTGCCATCTTGTTCCGCCTTTAATATGCGCTTATGTTGATTGCTGCTGGTCTTTCTTTTTTTTTTGGTTGAATTTGCAATTCAAATTTGCGCGCAAGTTACGCGCTGAGTATGTTCACTTCCGGTGATGTTAATTGAAGGTTTCCGCTCTCTGGCTACGAGGATTTCGTTGTCCGCAGTACGCAGTGTCATTGAATTGGCTGTTTTGAGTCGTCAGTGATTTTAGGCCCCAACTCTAGTCGCTTGATTACTGAAAAATTAATAGGATTATGTTTTGCCGCCTGTATTCTTTGATTACAGAATCTTTTATTTCAATTTTTTTCTTTCAGCTTACTTTCTGGCAACATGGGCACCTAGGCAGTGAAGTGATTGCAAGTGCAGGTAGCTTTTTCTCATTAAGATGGTTTGCAGGATCAGAATTTAAAACTCTATTTGGTCATTCTTGTCATAATATCATTATTCTTTCACTCTATGCATATTCAGATTTTTCTAAGAGGAGGCAAAGAAAAAAATCAACTGCAGGACCAGATAGTTCTGCTCCAAAGGGATTCACACCAAAGACATTTGTTGGAACAAGCACCTCGAAAAAGGATTTGAATAAAGATGAAATTAAGGAAGATTCAAGTACCAAAACACCTACTGATTCTGTGGATCCCTGCAAGGGAGTGCTAAATATAAGACCTGATAAGGAGCAAGAAAGTGAATTGCCTCAGGAGAACAAGGTCCATGAGGAAAAGAAAACACACCCAGTATCTTTGATTGCCAACAAAGTGAGTGTTCCTGAAAGTGATCAAGCGGATGGAACCATTGTAAACACCAGCCAGTCTGACAACATGAAGGATGACACCTTTGTAAGAAAGGGAAGTGTTGAATCAGATAAGCAAACATCGGAAGATGCTATGAACATGAAGCTGGAAATGGATAAAAAGTTAAGGAAACAAGAAATTGAGAAGCTTGCTGAAGAAAACTTCTCAAAGGAAAAGAAATTCTTTGTTTATCCTCAGGTGGTAAAACCTGATATAGATATAGAAATGTTCCTCAATAGGAGTCTCTCTACACTGAACAAGGAGCCAGATGTCTTAATCATGTGCGCCTTCAATGATTGGAGATGGAGATCTTTTACTAGAAGGCTAAATAAGACCCAACTAAATGGTGATTGGTGGTCTTGCCAGATTCATGTTCCAAAAGAAGCATATAAGATGGATTTTGTGTTCTATAATGGCCAAAACGTTTATGACAATAATGACAAGAATGATTTTTGCATACCTATTGAAGGTGGAATGGATGTGTTTGCATTTGATGATTTTTTGCTTGAGGAGAAGCGTAAGGAGTTGGAGAAACTAGCAAAAGAGCAGGCAGAAAGGGAAAGAGAAGAGGAAGAGCAAAGGCAAAGAGAAGCAGAGAAGGTTGCAAGTGAAGCTGATAAAGCACAGGCGAGGACAGAAATTGAAAAGAGACGTGAAGCATTACAACAGTTTATGAAGAAGGCTGCACTGTCAATTGATAAGGTGTGGTATATAGAGCCCAGTGAGTTCAAAGGTCAGGACATGGTCAAATTGTACTATAACAAAAGCTCAGGTCCTCTTACCAATGCTAAAGACCTCTGGATTCATGGAGGCTATAATAATTGGAGGGATGGATTATCTATTGTTGAAAAGCTTGTCAGGTCAGAAAGCATGGATGGTGATTGGTGGTATGCAAAAGGTATATATCGTATAGTAATGATATCATTACTGTGCATAGAATTTTTTTTATTACATAATTCTCAAGTCTGACTTACAAATATGGTTAAGAAAGAATCCTTGGTCAATAACAAAACCAAAAAAAAAAAAAGTTGGAACTAATAATTGTAGGATTCGTTCAGTAAATAACCCTTATGTGATTATTTTGCATAATATCTATTCTTTCTAATAATAGAAGCATGGTTAAAAAGGCACTTTTGGTTTTCATTTGTTGATTTGTTTTAGATAGACAAAAGTTTTGGAATACTCCTATAGCAGTATCACAATTTGTTTCTTTTTTTATAAGGCTAAAAAAAGAATGCTTCATGATTTTAATTTCATTTGCAGAATGTTTCATTGGTTGTTATTGCATCCTGTTTTGTGATATGATTTCTTCTCCTTTGGTGCAATAATTTTTCTGCAGTTATTGTGCCTGATCGTGCTTTTGTCTTGGATTGGGTCTTTACTGATGGTCCACCTCATAGTGCAAGTGTTTATGATAACAATAGACGCCAAGATTTCCATGCCATTGTCCCAAAAACTATTCCTGAAGACTTGTATTGGGTTGAGGAAGAGCACCAGATCTACAGAACGCTTCAGGAAGAGAGGAGGTTGAGAGAGGAGGCTTTTCATGCTAAGGTGTGTGCAGATCATGTTCCATACAAAGCTACTAGGTCAAATTCTAGGATTAGTAAATATAAAAGAGATTCAAGTTTTTGATGTTTTCTGAGTTTGTTTATTGATTATATTCTTGGATATTTGATGAGGCCATGGACTTGCCCCTAAAGTTGCGTATGATGTCTCTCCAAGTGCTTCTCGTGTTAATGACAAGTTGGCTATGGCTATTTGTGGTTTTATTTGACAATTAACGGTGATCTACCATTTGTACATTGATGAGTTCAATAAAACCTGGTCTTCTTTCTAAATGCTACTTCTGATATTCAAAAGTCTGAAATCCCAATTTCTGTTCTTCTTTTTTTTTTTATACAGGTTGAAAAAACAGCACGTATGAAAGCTGAAACTAAAGAGAAAACCTTTAAAAGATTTTTGCTATCTCAAAAACATGTAGTCTACACCGAGCCTCTTGATGTTCAAGCTGGAAGTGATGTTATTGTTTTCTACAATCCTACAAGCACGATTCTGAATGGAAAACCTGAAGTTTGGTTCAGATGTTCTTTTAATCGTTGGACGCATCGCAGAGGTCCATTGCCGCCACAAAAAATGGTACCTGCAGATAATGGTCCTCATGTGAAAACAACTGGTTAGCATATGGCTCTAGTTTTGTTTTCTGTTCTCCTATTTGAATTCTTAAACATAATAATACCCTTTTGATATTGTTGACATATTAATACTATCTATTTTGTCTTTTCACATGTTTGTATGTATAATATATGTTGGTGACTTAATTTAACCTAATCCATTACTTCTACCCAAAAGACATGAGTGTTATTTCGTTATAATATATGCATGTTATTAGAGTTTTGATGTTTGATTCTGCAGCTTGTGAAAGTGATATTTGAAATGGTAAAAACTTGTAGGTATTGGTTAAAATTAATTCGTTTGAAAGAACCCCAAGAAAGTGTTGATGATAGCTTAAAATTAATTCAAAACTCAAATATGTGGGTAGACTAGAAATTTTTGATTATTTAGTTGCCATTTTAGATTCTTAGGACCCAGATGATCCAATTTGTTTGAGAAAATATTGTTGATCTTTGACAAGTTATGGGAAGTTTGCCAAGTTTTGAACATACATAACGCGATGATATTGATAGGTAAACCTCAGAGATTGTATTATTTATGTAAGATAGATTTACAGCAGGAGTGTTCCTCCTGGAAAAAGTATTCCCAGGCCTATATAGTATAACAAGTATAATGAATATGAATGATAAGAATAATGCCTCCCCTCTCTGTTTTAGCTATATGCTTCTGCTGTCTACAATCTCTCCATAACAAACTCACGAAAGTATGCCTAACCACCTGCCTAAGTGGCAGCAGTGGTCCCCATACCCATCTTGCCCCTACGAATGTAGGTTTGAATGGGTTTGGGCTGAACTATGGGTTGAGGCTGAATGTTAACATTTCCGTCCTCCTTAAGAGGCACCTTGTCCTCAAGGTGGACTGAAGGAAATTGCCCACGGATG
The DNA here is from genome assembly GCA_025629845.1 of Erythroxylum squamatum. Taxonomy (NCBI): domain Eukaryota; kingdom Viridiplantae; phylum Streptophyta; class Magnoliopsida; order Malpighiales; family Erythroxylaceae; genus Erythroxylum; species Erythroxylum squamatum. Next base: position 27,126,052 of record JAOTBA010000002.1, on the reverse strand, counting down.
AAATCTGCATCTTCCCAAGTGGCTTCTTCAGCTAGGTTGGCCTTCCAACGAACAAGCCATTGAAGGATGTTACTGCCCTTAGATGGAGAAACACGAGAAGCTAGAATTGCCTCGGTTCAGTGAAATCTTCCTGATCCATTTCTAACCCATGAGGAAGTGAAGGCTCAACAGAATGGTCACCAACTGCCTGTTTAAGTTGGGAGACATGAAAAACCAGATGGACTTTGGATGAGGGAGGGAGTTGCAATTGATAGGCAACCTGCCCTACCTTACCAATGATCTTAAAGGGTCCATAGTAGTGGGCTGACAGCTTAGGACAGATTCTTCGTGCAACAGAAGACTGCCTATGTGGTCTGAGCTTCACAAAAACCAAATCTCCCACTTGAAATTGGGCCTCCCTCCTATGGCTGTCAGTAGACTTCTTCATCTGAACCTGTGCACGCCATAAGTTGTATTTCAACTGCCTCAAAGCTTCATCTCTGTCAATCAAAGCCAGTTCCACGGACTCCACCTGAGTTTCTCCTTTTGTAAACTGAAGGAGGGTAGGTGGTAGGCGGCCATAAACAACTTCAAAGGGTGTTTTCCCTGATGAGGCATGAAAACTAGTATTATACCGGTATTCAGCCCATGTTAGCCAGTAAGACCGATTCTTTGGTTGCTCGGATGTAAAACAACGGAGGTAGGTTTCTAAACACCGGTTTAACACTTCCGTTTGACCATCCGTTTGCGGATGGTAAGAGGAACTCGTTTTGAGAGTTGTTCCTTGTAGTTTAAACAGCTCCTTCCAAAAGTTACTAGTGAAGAGAGGATCCCGATCACTCAAAATAGAGCTTGGGATGCCATGCAAACGAACTATCTCACGGATGAAGACTTCAGCCACTGTTTTGGCAGTAAATGGGTGTTTGAGTAATAGGAAGTGAGCATATTTAGAAAGGCGATCCACAACCACTAAGATGACTTCAAACCCATGGGATTTAGGAAGACCGGAAATAAAATCCATAGAAATCTCATCCCAAATAAGTTGAGGAATAGGCAGAGGTTGTAATAAACCAGCAGGGGACATGGCCAAATACTTACTCTTTTGGCAAATGATGCATTCCCTAACATACTTCTGAATAGTAGATTTCATGCCCAACCAAAATAATCCGGAAGCTAACCTTTTATAAGTCTTGAGGAAGCCTGAATGCCCTCCCAAAGGAGAAGCATGGTACTCATGCAAGAACTGAGGAATGAGCACAGAATTTGCTGATAAGACTAGTCGGTTCTTGTAGAATAATAATCCCTCCCTGCAATGATAACCAGGTTTTGAAAGAGGATCTTGTTGGAGGGCTGTCAGAATAGGTTGGAGCTGAGAATCCAGCTGAACTTCCTTACGAACAACATCCATATCGAGCCAAAAGGGAGCAGAAATGGCTGAAAACAATAACCTGTCCTCCTCGACCCGGGAGAGTGCATCTGCTGCTCCATTGAATTTACCGGGTTTATAAATCACTTCGAAATCTAGACCCAACAATTTAGCCTGCCAACATTGTTGGTCTATAGAGGGAATACGTTGATCCAATAAGTGCTTTAAGCTTTTGTGGTCATTATAGACCTTGAAATGTCTTCCTACCAAGAAGTGCTTCCAATGTTGGATGGCCATTACTACTACCATTAACTCCTTCTCATAGACTGATTTAGAAAATGAGGATTCTGCCAAGGCTTTGCTAAAATATGCAAGTGGTCGCCCCTCTTGAACTAATACAGCACCCAATCCCCTACCCAATGCATCACGTTCGAGTGAAAACTCCTTGGAAAAATCAGGTAATGCAAGAACGAGTGAAGAAGTCATTCTTTGCTTTAACTCATCGAAAGCTGCTTGGGATTCACTATTCTAGCTGAAACCATCCTTTTTAGTAAGATCAGTGAGTGGCTTGGCAATCTTTCCATAGTCTTTGACAAATTTCTGGTAGTATCCAGTAAGTCCAAGAAATCCCCGTACTCCTTTCACATCCTTAGGAATAGGCCACTCTAAAACACTTTGAACCTTAGAAGGATCCATTGCTACCCCTTCACTACACAAAACATGGCCTAAATATTCCACTGACTGCTGACCAAAGGTGCATTTTTTCTGATTTGCCAACAACTGATTTTCAAGTAGCAATTGTAGGACACAAGCCAAATGTTCCATGTGTTGTTCCCAACTAGGGCTATACGCCAAAATATCGTCAAAAAACACCAAGACAAACTTCCGTAACCAAGTTTTAAAGATCATGTTCATAGTGGACTGAAAAGTAGCCGGCGCATTCATGAGACCAAAAGGCATCACGAGGAACTCATAATGTCCCTCATGAGTTCGGAACCCCGTCTTAAAAGTGTCCTCATCCCTGATTCGGATTTGATGAAAACCCGATCGCAAGTCAACCTTGGAAAAGTACTTAGCTCCATATAGTTCCTCCATCAACTCATCCACTATAGGAATTGGGAATTTGTTCGGAATAGTGAGCTTATTTAAAGCTCGGTAGTCAACACACATTCGCCAAGTGTCGTCTTTCTTTTTGACAAGAATGACCGGACTTGAAAATGGGCTGATGCTATGTCGGATATTTCCAGTAGATTCCGAATCTGCTTCTCAATTTCGTCCTTATGATGGTGTGCATGCCTATAAGGACGGATATTTACAGGTGCCGCTCCCACCTTGATCATGAGTCCTCCGAGGTGGAAGACCCCTTGGTTCCTGAAAAACAGCCCCAAACTTGAACAAAACAGACTGCAGTGCCTTTAACTGTTCTTCTCCCACGGTTCTCATATCCTTGGATTTGGAAGCCCCTACCTTCATATACCATAACAGTCCCTCCACTCCCATTTCCTGGTGTTTTAAAATCTGTTGTACAGCATGGAGAGAAGAGGCCTGCGCATTGATTCCCCGTAAGGTAATTTCCATGCCCTTCCGATCAAAAGACATGTACATTTCCTTCCAATCAACCTTCACCACTCCCAAAGTTTCCAGCCAAGCAACCCCTAGGATCAAATCTGGCCCTCCTGTATCAAACACATAAGCATTGACACTGAACTCTTCCCCATTCAGCTCTAATTTCATCTCATTGCAAATCCCTTGAGAAAAAGACCGATGTCCATCACCTAACCGAACTCCAAATACCCTGGTTGGTGTAATGGCAAGACCCAAAGCTTTAACAAACCTACTGGACACAAAATTATGACTAGCCCCGCTGTCAACCATAATAACAATAGGCATATCCCTAAGCTTACCGATTAACACCATGGATTTTGTTGGTGAGGATTTGTCTGTCTCCAACTCACCAAACTCCACCGAATTGCACACCAGTTCCCACTCTTCCTGCTGTCCTTCGCACTCTGCTTTCTCTGTACTAATCAACTCAGCATCCGAGTCCTCACCCTCCCAAACTATCAACCTGAAAGCCTTATCTGGACATACATGCAGCGGACCAAAAGTTTGTCCGCACTTGAAACAGAGCCCTTTAGCCCTCCTCTCCATGAGCTGGTCATAAGACAAATTCCTTGTTCCCTTCCACTTGGTTTGCTCCTGTTGGTGACCCTCAGAAATGGGACCCCTCGGCTTGTTGAGTGGCTCCTTGCTTTCATTTTTTATCGTTCCCCCTGCATGAAATGGCTGAGCTGGCCGAAACGTGTTATGGTGTCCATGTCGGGGCCCTACGTTTACATGGGTGTAATCAGATCTTCTCCTTCCTTCCCCAGCCCGAAGCAGACCCTCACCCACTAGCTCCCTTTCAACCTTCCGTGCGATTGAAAGAAGCCGAACTCGAGTGGGAGGATCATGGGTTCTAACCCTGTTCCTGATTTCTTCTCGCAGCCCTCCCAAGAAACAGCTCATGTACCACTCTTCTGGGAACCGACTAATTTGTGATGCCACCTTTTCGAAATCACCTATATAATCATCGACTGAACCTTTCTGCACGATCGACTTTAATTGCTCGATCGGGTCACCCTCATCCTTTCCTCCATATCGATCGAATAATGAACGCTTGAACCTTTCCCAAGTCATGCATGGGTCTAGCTCCTGTAAACTCGTGAACCAATAGAGCGTCGACCCTTCCATGCAGATGTGAACCATAGGAATACGGAGCTCGGGAGGAGTGGCATGGATCAGGAAATAAGACTCGGCTCTCGTTACCCAGGCAAATGGATCGTCCCCATGAAAAGCCGGAAGATCGACACGACGTGCTACAGCTCGATACTCCTCCCACGCACGTTCGGTTGGTTCTGGAGTAACGTGTTCACCTTGACGGTGAGGTCCAACTCCCATCGGACCACCTACGTATTTGTCGTAACCGGCGGTGACCCCAGAAAATTGTACAGGTTTATCGCCCTCTGCTGAAGAGGACGCGTTGTGAGTGAACGCCGAAGGTTCATCGTCTTCCCCCACCTTTTGCTTCTGCGAGTTCCTAGCCATCAACGCTTGAAACCCATCTTTCATCTCTGACTGAAGCAGACCTTGTGATTTGGCCAGCGTCTCCACACTGGCCATCAAGGAACTCAACTGCGCTCGAAGGTCCTTCAGACTGTTGTCATGCGACTTAACCATCCCTTCTTGAGCTGAAAGGGACGATTCCTGCCTCCGGAGAGACGCCTCCACTGCGGTTACTCTAGCTTCCATTCGGGTGTGCATACAATCTCTACCACCACTTGGTCTCTCAATGAAAGCACCAATTGATAGGTAAACCTCAGAGATTGTATTATTTATGTAAGATAGATTTACAGCAGTAGTGTTTCTCCTGGAAAAAGTATTCCCAGGCCTATACAGTATAACAAGTATAATGAATATGAATGATAAGAATAATGCCTCCCCTCTCTGTTTTAGCTATATGTTTTTGCTGTCTACAATCTCTCCATAACAAACTCACGAAAGTATGCCTAACCACCTGCTTAAGTGGCAGCAGTGGTCCCCATTCCCATCTTGCCCCTACGAATGTAGGTTTGAATGGGTTTGGGCTGAACTATGGGTTGAGGCTGAATGTTAACAGATATTGTTGGGGAATTTATAATTATGAGCCTTTATAGTTCTATGCAAGCATATGCTCTGTATTATTATGTTAGATATGGTACTTTGTTTTTACATATTTACCTTATTTAGGTTTTCACTTCTATAAATGCTTATGTTATATTTTTCAGTTTATAGTTCACTTGATTTTTGCTACTTCGCTAATAGTTCTTGTTTATGGTGCACTTAAATTGCAAAATTAGACAGCTCATAACATGTGTTTTTCTAAATTTCATACCTAATTGTATGTCCCAAAGTTGCAAGTCAATTTGATGTCAAACCATATTAATTGTGGTCTCTTGCACGGTGTCTTACTATATTAAGAAACATGTTATTTGGTATGCTTAAATTAGTCAGTGGAAAATGTTTATGCAGTCAAGGTCCCACTGGATGTCTACATGTTGGATTTTGTATTCTCGGAGAGGGAAGACGGTGGAATCTTTGACAACAAAGATGGTATGGATTATCACGTACCTGTATTTGGAGGGATTGTGAGAGAGCCACCTATACACATTGTTCATATAGCTGTTGAAATGGCCCCAATAGCAAAGGTAGCACATTTGTACCAGATGTTTGTTTGCCTCAAATTTTTTATACTATTCCTAACTATTGAGCACTTAACACATTTTATACAAAAGCCCACTAGCTCAAAGTTTGTAGATGTAGTATATTCCACCTCCTTTTGCTGAAAGTGGAATCTAATATTGAACTAGGATGGGAATAATATGGTTTGAGTTTAGACACTCTAGGTTACCAAGGCTTTCATTATGTCAAAGGATTATTTAGTCCAAAAGGTTAAACAATTAGGTGAAACTCAAGAATGAACTAAATATTATCTGTAAAAATTTTAGTATCACGCAAGTAAAGGTTATTTACTATTGTGGTGCCGACCATTAGAGTGTCAGATGCTCTATCTTTTTTTTATGTTTCTAATGTACAATATTACATGGTAAGAGGGAACAAAGAAGAGAGAGAAGATAATTGGAGGAGAAGAAAAGAGAGCAAGAAGGAATGGAAACTTACAAAGATATGGGGAGATATAGGGACAAGGTAATAATATTATGATTTTTGATAGTAAAGAGTGTTTATAAGTGGTACAACATATCTCTATCTTATAGTGATGCCTTGGCTGAAGACTAAACTAATGAAATTATTAGTACTTTGAGACGTAACTAGTTTTGAAATAAATGTTTAGCCTAAACTTTATATTTAATACTTACCTCTTAGGGATTTAGCCGAAGCTTTTTCCTAATTATTATTATTATCGTATTATTTAGTTTGTTACTTATTTCATATTTTATTTATTATTATTATTATTATTATTATTATTATTTTTACGTGGATGATTCAAAAACAGTCTCTTTACTAGTTAGGGGTAAGGTTGTGATAGACCCTTAATTGAGAAAGTTTATAAAAGGAAGAAGGGGCGCGTGGGGTTGAAGGTATATTCTAGAAGACAGAGAGAGGGGCTGCTGCAGGGGGAAAAAGGGAGGACAATCCTAACTAACTTGGCAGCAGTGGGGCCCACTGGGCAGGAGAGAGAAGAGGGTATTTCTGCAGAACATGAGGTAAGAAATGGATAGGGAAAAAATAGTCTGAAGTTGGGAGAGTGGTTAGCCTCTTGAAAGCTAACCAAAAGGAAGGAAAAAGGTGTTGTTTGTTCAGGGAGTTCTTGGAGGAGAAGGTCCAGGAGCAGTTTTGTGAGCATACATTACTGCTATACTTCTTTTCTTTCTGTTTCTTGAATTAGAGTCTAAAGAACACACTGTCATTTACTTACTAAGCACTGGGTGTACTGGGTGTTTGGAATACTACACAACAGAACACATATAAGTGAAGATTGCTAGTGTTCTATCAACTTTGTGTTCTATCAGGTTGTTAAGTGTTTTAACTATCTTACAACACCAAGGAGCTAGAATATAGCAAAGCCTTTTAAGGCATGGGCAATCTTCTATCCGACTTTTGGAGTAGAGTTAGGCTAAGTTTAATCAAATATAATTATCAAAAAAAAAAGTTTAATCAAATATAAAAATTTCAATCAAGCATTGTAGTGTTTGCATGAGAATAAAAAGACAGGCTAACAATTTCATATTATTCATATTCCAAATTAGAGTAAATACAAGTAGTAGAAAGTTCTAACTTATATAAAAGATAACTTATATTGTTTTTATATTGTTAGATTCTATGGAAAAGTTGTTTGGTTGTACTTTTAAAGGAGTAAAGAAATTGACCCTTTATGTTCTTTAATACTTTTTATTGTATTTTCGAATATGCATTCTTCCTACCTCTATAAGAGATCAGTTGTGATGTAGGACGAACAAAGGACCTGCTGACAATGTGACAAAATATGTATAAATTGTAAAATTTAGAGATTGCTAAAAACTTTTAGTGTCATGGGATATAGGGTTTTAAGGGTGTAATTTATGAAATAAATAATTAATAAAATGATATAATTAGAATTCCTCTTGTGATTTGTATCACACTTAAGATTTGAAAGAGACCAAATTATTGGAATCACAATAACAGATATCTAGAAAATATTTCTGAAGTTTACGAATCACATTTTATAATATATCATTTTGCCTAACTTGACGAGAGTTGTTCTCTAGTTGTCTCTCAACGACACCCTAACTTTAGGTTCACATTCTTCAAGATCTTGTGCCTCTACAATTTTTTTTTGGAGAAAATATAATGAATTAGGCCTTAAAGGCAATCAAGAGTTATATACAAGCTACAAACAGTTAGAAATAAGCTACACAGAGCATTACTAACTTGTTAAGACTTAGCTATAACAAGACTAAACCACCACCTCTCAGGGCAAGTATAAGGTGAGCACCGAGCCACCCCAAAATTGTAGTCACGGGCTGTCTTATTATTTATATGCTGCTTCCCAGCATGGTTTAACCTTTGGTGCACATGGGAGCTTCTTCAACCCTCCCCTTGATCCGATTAATGGTATTAGTCGACTCAATGTCAATTCAATTGCCTTACTAGTGAGAGTCTTCATGTTAATTTTAATTTAGAGATGGATCTATAATGAAAGTATATGGCTTCTTCCCCACATAAACATCAAGAACACAAGTAATCACAAGCATTAACTTGTCATTATTTATGAATTTTATTTGTATATCCACCAACTAAAAAGGTATCACACAACCCTTGACATATTAAGACTACAAATACAGCTCCACTTTTAATGCTAATTGATAAGCATTTATAAGAATGTAAATCCTTTGCACTATAAGTTCTTTCGAAAATTCTGCTGGTAAACTATTAAATGAGATATGAGTTATCTTTAAGACTCCATTCCATCACATTGAGTGGAACGGTCATCAAACTTCCTCCTATACTGTGTAATAGTCATAGCTCAATTGCGAAACATATTAAGTTGATCTTGAAGGTCATCTTGGTAATATTAAGGCAGTTATTTAGCCCTTAGCTTTAGCTTCATCTCTTCCCAATCGATAGTTAGTGGCTGTCCTGTTTTATGCAATCTATCATCCACTATTCTCCACCAAATTTTTGCATATTCAATAAGTTTTATCTCTGCAAGTCAAACCTTTCAATCGTCCAACATTTGAAACAATCAAAATAATCATCCCTGCCCACCATCCAATCTAAACATAGATGCGGATCCATCTTTCCTATCAAATACTTCAATAAGTGCTTTCTTAGTTATGTCACCAACCATGTTAGGTCATTTAATTCCTTTTTATCTCAGGTTCTGCGTAAGTATGCAACAGTCTGTGTCTGTGATGATGTGAATATATCAGTTTGTAAGTGAAGTTGGTCTTAAAGCTTCAATACTAGTACAGTTGTGGTGTAATAATCAAGTTACTCTTTATATAGCTTCTAATCATATGTTTTATGAACAAACTAATACATTGAAATTGATTGTCATTTCGTTCATGAAAAGGTGCAACAAATCTTGTTCTCCACAAGATACGTAAAATGTAGATAGGATTGTTAGTTTTGACCGGGCCATGCATGGCACAAAGTCAACAGGACAGGTCTAGGTTGACCAAGTTTCGAGTTGGATTCAAGTCTAGGCTGCCGACCCAGCCAATCCTGAAATGTCTGATCCAAAATGCCAAAATGTCATTTTGGTTAGTTATACCAAAACGACATCATTTCTGTAGTAGTTTTCGATTCGGCCCATTGTCATAAAACTGAAAAACAAGTGGGAAATATTTTCACAAAGCCTATAAATGGGGCTCGTGTCAATTATATTTATAACAAGCTGGGCCTGATTATATATGTGCTCTAGCTTGGGGGAAGAGTTGCAAAATGCATATATTAAATAAGCTTAATTATAGGGATCCTAATTAGTATACCTTCAATTTGCATATATATATATATATATGTATGTATGTATGTATCATTACTTATAAATAATTCATCTAATTTTTTTTTCTTGCTTGATTTTGTATGTAGAAGAATTCTTCTAGAAAAGAAGCTTTACACTTTAAAAGATCAGTTCAGTTTCATTTCTTAAAGGTTGAAAACAAACCCTAAACTAGCAAAGACAAATTAAAATAGAAATACTTAATTTCTAATAAGGAAAATTGAACTAATTATATTTTGCTTCAAATTGCATCATGAACAAGAAGTTGCAAGTTGCATTCTGTGCATCTTTTCTTGTCACCTTCTATTAAGTCTTGACAAGTTCACCAGACATAATTCTTACTTTCAGATTCCTGTCTTGTGAAAATTGTGTATAGGTTGGTGGCCTTGGTGATGTGGTTACCAGTCTTTCCCGTGCTGTGCAAGACCTTAATCACAGTGTGGACATCATCCTTCCCAAGTATGACTGTTTGAACCATAGCCATGTAAGCATGACTTCTCTCCAGATTATTCAGCTTAATCTTTATGCTATTGTCATTAATTTTGCACATAATTGTTATCGTTAAAAAGTAAGTTTTATCTAATAGAAGCTGCCAACTACAACACTTTGTGATTAAAATCTTTTACGGCTGTTTGAGATGAAAAGTGTTTAGGTTGTTCACTTGCCGCTTCACCCTATTTTTTCCATATACAATACCACATGCTTGCTCGGGTATGGTTGTGTTTCTGAAGAAATATTCATATCATGCAATTTGTTGTTTCACGAGCATCATGGATGCTAAAAAATTATGGTGTTATTGTCAAGATGGAGTTTTTGAATATTCTCTGAAAGCATCGTATATTGAATACCACTCTTAACTGTAACATGATTTGGCTTAGGTAAAGGATATGCAGTTCCAGAGAAGCTATTCATGGGGTGGGACTGAAATTAAAGTATGGTCTGGGAAGGTGGAAGGCCTTTCTGTCTACTTTTTGGAGCCTCAGAATGGGTAAATTCTTTGTTTAGATGCAATGTGAAAAGTTATGTGGTACTATGAATTTATGTTTATCTGCTTCCATTTATGAGATAAATTTGCTGTCATTTTCTGTTGATTCTCTGTCTCTTTCACTCTCTGTTCTTATGGACTTGCATTCTATACTAAGCTTAATTCTCTCTGGTAGCGATTTAGTGACTTTAGGGCCTGTACTGGAACTTGTCTGCTCTGTTGGGGATGCTAATGTTGAAAAAGGTCAAAACACTTGACAATTGCTTGGTATTTGTATTCATCTTCTTCAAGATAAAGTCACATCGTTTCTTTAAGGCATTGCATTATCCAATTCAATGTATTGGTAATGAAATTGAAAGGACCAAGAGCTATGGCATTGAACAGTAGAATCATGGATTTTCCGCATTGCGATATCGTTGTTATGGATCCATTATTTTACTCTATGTAATTTCTTTCTGACTCTAAACGTGCTGAAGAAATTATCAGCATCATTCCTTCGTCCGATTTTTAAATTTTTATAATATCTTCTTTGTGTGACCAAAAAAAACTCATTTTGGCTTGAGCTCAATCTCTTGCTTCAATTTTTACAACAAACACACTTTTTAAAATAACAATTTCAACTATTTTGGCTAAGAACCTACTCATGTCATCTAGTTAATGAAAAGAAAGCTCACAGATAACCTCCTATTCTATGTGTATGTCTGCCCCTGTGCTCTGCATCATTGTTATATCCCACCAATTTTAGTTAGTGCAAATGGCAAGTCTGAGGGATCTCCTACTGCATTTCGTTTTGCAGAATGTTTTGGAAAAGATGCATATACGGATGCCAAAATGATGGGGAGAGGTTTGGTTTCTTCTGCCATGCGGCCCTTGAGTTTTTACTCCAGAGTGGATTTCACCCGGTAAAGTTCCACTTGCCACTGGTAAATAAGATTGATTTGTCATATGATATTCACTGGCATTTCAATGATGAAAGAAATATGGGAAGGCAATAATTGTTGTAGCAGTATAGGGTCATAGTAACTCAATATTTTAATTTTTTCATCAAAGTTTCTTGGCAAGTCATTGCTTTAGGAATGCTGCATTTTTCTCTTCTTTAAGATAACTACTAATGCCATGGCAATATCTACCATAATATCTTAAGGCAAATAAGTAATTTAGGCATATAGAACATGTAAGAAATCAGGGAAGGAGATGCAAGAATTGCTGGTTAGGAAGCTCTAGTAACTTAGTCTACAAATAGGTCAGTATTCACTATTTTCTGTCTAAACCTGCAAATTAGAATTTTAATTGATTGTTCTTGATCTATGCTAATGGCTGCCTCATAATTGCAGGATATCATTCATTGCCATGATTGGTCTAGTGCACCAGTTACATGGTTATTTAAGGATCATTATATGCACTATGGTCTTAGTAAAGCTCGAGTGGTCTTCACTATTCATAACCTTGAATTTGGGGCAAGCAATATTGGAAAAGCTATGGCATACGCTGACAAGGCTACAACTGTGAGTTAATGCATCATATCTGTTTTCACTTTTCAATCAAATTGCGTAGAGAAAAATAATAAATGCAAGGAACTTGAATTTGCTTATGATACATAAGAGGGTTTGCAAAACCATTGTCCTGTGTTTTCATCTTTTATCTCTAATATATATCTTAAGATGGGGTATTTGTGAGATATGATCACTTTTCTCTTTCCTATTTTATGCTGTTGAATTTACAGGTCTCCCCCACATATTCAAGGGAGGTTGCTGGAAATCCTGTAGTTGCTCCTTATCTCCACAACTTCCATGGCATACTTAACGGAATAGATCCTGATATATGGGATCCGTATAATGACAATTTACTTCCTGTAAGTATCTGATATTTTCTGGCATGACTAAGTTTCTTGTTTTTCATTGTTACTTATTGTTCCTTCCATGCTTTTTAGTTGATGAATTGCCATTTTTGACTTAGTTACGGTGTTGTCATCTTAAAGAAATATTGTTCCTTCCATGCTTTTTGGTTGATGAATTACCATTTTCGACTTAATTATGATGGTGACATCTTAAAGAAATATCACATTTTCAAAAAATGTCTCAACTTCATAATCATGCATGGTAGCGTGGTACTGACTGCCTTCCTAGCTTTATCAACCGTAATTAGAAATTTATTCTCCATTCAGAGCTATAGGCCTTCCCAAATCTACCCTTATTATTTATGTTTAAAATATGACTATATACAACTAAATGCATTCCTTTTTCCCTTTGTCTATTGTAATATTTGCCACAAAGATCACATCTGGACATTCTTCAGTTTACTTGGTGCACTTGTGGTTATTTGATTTGTTGCATGTTATCCAGGTACCTTATACATATGAGAATATTGTTGAAGGCAAAAGAGCTGCAAAGGAGGCATTACAGCGAAGGCTTGGTTTAAAGCTGGCTGATATGCCCTTATTAGGAATCATTACTCGGTTGACGCATCAGAAGGGAATTCATCTCATTAAGCATGCTATTTGGCGCACTTTAGATCGTAACGGACAGGTTATCTTTCTCCTGTATTTGCCACTTTTGGTATGCTCTCATGGTTATCTATTTATTGACATGTAGAACATCAAAGTCATTTAAATCTTATATCTGTCAGCCCTTCCCAAATTTGGCCAAGTGCGTGACAACATTGTGGTTTCTGTGAAAATGTTGATTCATCTAACAATACTTTTTGCTTTTAGTTAATATTATTAACTTCATGGTCGTGTATCACATAAAAGGAGTCCAGAATGAGGCAAGTCTCATATCTTTGTAAACGAATCTGAACCTTTTTATAGGACAGTTCATCCTTCAGCTACTTTTGAGTTTCAATAACCATGGTTTCTTAGTCTTAAAGTTTCATCACAGCATGTGAGGGCAAAGCATCTAACCGCTTATTTGGCAGCTGATAATATACTTTGTCATAGCCCATTCCTTCTACTTCTTTTATCTTTCTAAATTTGTTTATAGATGTAATGTCTTCACAATTAAGCCTTGGAAATTATTATACAAAAAGGGAAGTCCACAACTAGAGCCAAAGTTCATGGTTTTTCTTGTCATATCTAATTTGATTAATTAATTTGCAGGTTGTATTACTGGGTTCAGCTCCAGATCCACGTATTCAAAATGATTTCGTGAATTTGTCCAACCAACTGCATTCTTGTCATTGGGATTGTGCTCGCCTCTGTTTGACATATGATGAGCCACTTTCACACTTGGTATGTTCCCAAGAAATATTAAAATTGAAATTCTGGTCTGTTGATACTACCTTTTGCTCTTGTCATTTGACCTAGCTGATGTTGAACTCTCTCACTCTCTTTTGCCTCCTTTCCCTCTTCTATTTTCCTTTTTTTTCTTGTAGATATATGCCGGTGCTGATTTCATTCTAGTCCCCTCAATTTTTGAGCCTTGTGGTCTGACCCAACTCACAGCTATGAGATATGGTTCGATACCTGTGGTTCGAAAAACTGGAGGTGTGTTTGCGTAGTGCTGCTAATCTACCCTTACCACTTCACATGCTATTAACATTTGCAGTATTCTTTGCAGTATATTCATTGACTTTGACTGCTTGCTTGGAGTTTCTATTATTTTTTAAACCGTAAATTGTCTTTTACATCGCTTCTGTTATTCCAGATTACAAACTTGATGCTTATATCAGACATGTATTTCATTTTCCCTACGCATAGTTCTTGATTGTTACTTCAAAATTTTGGGATATTTCATGTTATTCTAGTCAAAGAACTTAATGTGCATTTTCTTTAAAAGAGAACTAAAACTTTATATGTCAATCTGCTAGTATAGAACCATAAAAATATTTGAGACGTTGCATTATTATGCTACGTATCTTATACGGGAATGTTTACTTGATATAAGAAAATTTCTTAGATCTTTGTTATTCTTACTCAAATGTAGCATTTGTTGCATCCACCCGACCAAAATTAGCATCTGATTCATCTTGCTCTTCACTAGTCTAAGGCTGCAAGTATATCTGGGTACCTTTTTGGTCAGTAGCTGTCGCTAGTGAACATTTGAATTTCATTTTCGTGCTACTCTTCTGTAGGCCTTTATGACACTGTGTTTGATGTTGACCACGATAAAGAGAGAGCAGAAGAACAAGGGCTTGAACCAAATGGGTTCAGCTTTGATGGTGCTGATGCTGCTGGTGTTGATTATGCTCTAAACAGGTAAGTCAACTCTTAATAGTTAAAGCAGGTTAATGCATGAGGTTTCAGGTGTACCCACGTCCAATCTTCCCCACCCATCTCCAAGAAGAAATGAAAAAGCCCCATCAACTACCTTGACTAGTAATTGAGGACTGGTAACAAGTTGGTTCTACTTGTTAGGGACATTTTCTTTTTATCATAATTTTCTATGCAATAACTTCATATATGTTTGAGGAAGGATAAGAAATATCAATTCTTGCATGTACCTGCTTCCTCTGAAACCTAAGGCATAGTACTTACTCTAAGTCCACATAAGGTGGGACTTCCTAGTTCTTCGATGACCTGCATGACCTTATGTCCACATCTTTTTGTCTTTGGTGTTACACTCAACAGTCATTTCCATTAAAAATTTCAGGGCACTTACTACTTGGTATGAAGCTCGAGATTGGTTTCACTCATTGTGTCAAAGAGTAATGCAGCAGGACTGGTCTTGGAACAGGCCTGCTCTTGATTATGTGGAGCTTTACCATGCAGCACGCAAGTGAAATAAAGGAAGCTGGTTAGGATCAGAGAGCAATACGCAGTTCAATCCCATACCACGCCTTGTACAGTTTTTGAAGTAGTACTTTATTGTATACCCTTGTTCAGTCTATAGCTCAATTCCTTGCACCTAAACTGCCTCCCCACAAATATTAGGTGACATCAATGTTATATTCCAGTTTTGTGCAGCATAATGAACAGGCTACGTCCCCGATTGTTTGTTGTATCATTTGATCTGTAATCGAAGAAATAAAGAATGGAAAAGGCAGAAAAGAAATGTAACAGTGGTTGTGATGGAGCCGCATTTGTTTCAGCATTGATAATTGTCATCCTACCACATGAGCAGACTGGATTGTCATCCTACCACATGACCAGATTATAAGTTCCCATGCCTTGTTTGTATGGCATCACCACTCCCGTGTCTTTCTTGTGTGTATGGAGATGCAAGTCACCGATGGCTACAAACAATTCTTTGCAAGTTCGTAGCTGAAACTAGAACCTGCTTATCTGCCACGAGAGGCTTCATCTTTTTGTTGGCAATGAAGCGTCCAAAACTCAAGGAAAATGATAGTATTGTGAATTACGAGTCTAGGTCTATGGCGTGATAGCATATTTTACTTTTTCACTGAAAATTAAAAGGAGGATCCAATATACTTTTCGTATTAATGTTCATTCTTTGTTAGGGTTTATGTTGAGTTTATTCCTGTCCAGTCAACTTCCCTTTCTTAGAATGTCATGAATTCATCTAATTCATGTATCTGACATTTTGGTTCAAGATTTTGCAAGTGTTTCTTATGAACATGACCCTAATTTCACATGCCATGATGCGTTTTAATCTTCCTAAATTGCTGATGTATGCACTTGTAAGAGAACATATGGCTTGTAGAATTATTGACTTGGTGTCGTCAAGGCCTAGCTCCCAATAATTTTGTAGCAATGTAAGAACCTTGCCACCCGTCCGACTTGCATGTGTTAAGCATGCCGCCAGCGTTCATTCTAAGGTAGGATCGAACTCTCCATGAGATTCTTAGTTGCATTACTTATAGCTTCCTCGTTTGTAGACAAAGCAGATTCGGAATTGTCTTTCATTTCAAGACATAACTTGTATCCATGCGCTTCATATTCGCTTAGAGTAAGGGCTTAAACTATAGTAAAAAGATTTTACCAGTCTATATATTTTACCTTTTTGTTTCAACTATTTATTTATAATAAATACCTTGCGATGTCAAAAGAAAAGGAAAGACCAAACTTTGCAAATATCATATTAAATTAAAAGAACAAATTGAAATTTTTATTGATACATAATGAAATTCTTTACTTCTTTAAATTACAAAATGTCATGCCAAATATAAATATAAGTTGGCTTATTTATCATTATGCTTTTTGCAAGTGTGTTTTTTACTTTGTCACTTCCTTTATATACCCTTTTTCATTTTTACCAAAATATAACACCTTTTGTTACAGGACATTCAATTTAGCTAATTTCTTTTTTAAAATTAATATACATATTCAAGTACTTTACATCATAGCTTAATTAGATCAATACTAAATACTTAACTATAAAAAGCAATAATGTAAAAACGGATTGGACCGGTTGGTTCGACCGGGTTAAGTACGGACTGAATTGATTTTCAGTTTAGTTTTTACTTTAAACTATTATGAATGATTTTAAATAACTATAATAAATTATTAATTTGTTTCATCTAAATTTTAAAATTGAGTTAAATCATCATATAAATAACATTTGATTAGTTTATATATAATATTTATGTCACATGTATTTTAACATTATTTTTTAACAGAAATCTAGAAGAGGGGATTGTTCTAAAAAATAAAAATTATTTGAATGCAATTGAAGAAGTTAATGCAAATACTTTGGATGAAAACTTACTTTACTTGTTTTAGATGACGTTGGAGAATTTAGAACTTTTAAAGATAATAGGACACAACTTTCTTTAGAAATACAATTTTGATTTTTATTGTTATTTTAAGTATTATATTAGACTCAGATTTAGTTTGAATTATTAGAGTTGATTTATTATTAGTTCATTATATAATAATAGACATTGATGCGTATTTTAATTTCAATAAAATATTTTATTTTTACTTTCTCTTATATTTTTACTTCTTATTTATTATATATCAGTTTTATAACTGTTTAATACCGTTTGACCATTTAAATCTTAAATATTTCCTTTGACCAGTTCGTTTTTTAAACATTGATAAAAGTACAATTATTTATTATTTCAATTCTTATTATTCTTTATTATTAAATTTTTATTCAAATAAAAAATCTTAAATTTTTATTTATTATTTCAATTCTTATTACTTAATTTTTTAATTATATCTCGAACTTTAAAAAGTGACAATTAAATACTTAACTTTCAATTATTTTCAATTCTAGCCCGATGTTAATGTCTTCATTAACATTACTGACATGGCTTGTCTTGTGTTCCAAAAACCTTAAACATTTATACATATCAGAGTTAATTAAAATAACTAATTAAATTTAACTAAAATACGATTTAGGGATTTCAACATTTGGCAACGAGTTTGATTTAGAGATTTCAATCCCAAAATGACGTAGTTTAGTTAAACTTATTAGTTAGTTTATTTTAAGTTTGA
>JAOTBA010000002.1:27041956-27056304 GCA_025629845.1 Erythroxylum squamatum | reverse complement strand
TTGCTTCCGCTGCAAAAATGATTTCTTAAAAGTTTTGAAATCTACCGTTTCTCCAAATATAGCATGCTTTCTTTTTCCGATCCAACAGATCAATCCAATATTGTTAAACTTGTTATCTGGCTTAATAATAAAAACTCAATTTTTTTATTTTATCAAGTTTTATCTTAAACTTTAAAATATATACGTAGCTTAATATAATTTAATGTAGACATTTTGGGATTAAGACACATCATTCTAAATTGTTCGTTTCTAAATAAATGCACTTCCATCTAAACTATATACATGATGTTACTTTTTATGTAAAAGTACCTTGGACATATTTGGTTTACAGGAATAGGAATTCTATTCCTAGTATATTCTTAATATTTAAATAATCATTTGCTTGGTTAGACAAAAATATCAGAATACTTAATCCTAATCCTAAGATTAGGTATTCCTCAATTTTTAGGAATAGTTAAAGATTATTAGAAGGTGTCTTTAGCTATTCCTAGAATAGAATCATTTGTTGAAGACATTTTATCCTTCTTGTTTAATAATAATAATAATAATAAATTAACAATAAAATTAATAAAAAATAATAAAAATTTTAACAGTTAGTAGAAAATTAATAATAATAATAAGGAATTAATAATATACTAAATAAAATTAATAATAATAATAATAATAATAATAATGGTAATTTAATCTTTTTGTTACTTATTCGTTTGTCATTTCCGGTTTATATTTTGAAACCAAACACTAACATAGAAATTCTTTAGCAGTAAACCAAACAAAGTAATACCCATTATATTATATTCTTCATTTTTTCTATTCTTAAGAGTAATTATTCTATTCTTTATCTATTCTAGCCTTTAAACTAAACAAGCTGTCAGTCGGTTCTATAATACCTTTGAGCAATACCACTGAAACAGATTAAGATATAAAATATTAGCTGATCTACACATTATTCTAGCAAAATTGAAAGAAAAAACTATAAAGCAGAAGGTGTTCCAAGTTAAACAATGTCTAACGCGTGCAATATTTTGCTAATTGGAAGATTATCAACTGCAGTTTCTTAGTCCCTTGAACAAAAACCACGCATTAAGTTTACGCAGATGATAAAAACTGATCGGCTTGGACTTTGAATCAGGACTTTTGAAGTTTCTATTTCAGTCACTGGCTCTACCGTGGAGATACAACAGTAATAGGAACAAAAACCAGGCATTAAGTTAACGCAGATGATAAAAACTGACCGGCTTGGATTTTGAATCAGGACTTTTGAAGTTTCTATTTCAGTCGCTGGCTCTACCGTGGAGATACAACAGTAATAGGCAATGCGTCATATGAGTCTTGTACTAACTTGGATTTAGATTGACGCAACTCAATTCCTTCCATGGACGTGCTGTGCTCTATTCTACCGCGTATGAAAAATGCTGGTCGTTTTGGTGATGGTAAATCCACTAAGTAGCTATTGAGCATGAGAACAACGGTTGTCATTGTTGGTCTTTCAGTTGGATCTTCCTGGACACATAGTAATCCAATGTGCATGCATCTAAGAACTTCGTCTGTTGAGCGTGTATCTGCAATTCTTGGATCAAACACGTCCACAGGTGTCCCTTCTCGCCAATGATTCCAGACCTGCGTACATGATACATTAAAGTTAAACCAGTGTTCTACTTGGTACCACCATGATTGCTGTAATGGACTGAATATTTGAGGACTTAATTTCCCCTCCCATCAGATTTACGAAAGTTGTTCGTTTAACATAAATTTTCTTTTGTTATCAAGGCTACTTTAGGGGTTTTTGTAAAATACCAACAGAGAATCACAGCCCCAATGAAAACAATGGCCACTACTGCCACCTCCACCACCGCACCGTCACCACCACTGCCACCTAACCCAGCCACCGCCATCTTCTCATTTTTTCTTCCGGTCAGAGCCGTGTAGTCATGCTACAAACAATAAGAGGTCTCTGGCTCTAATTCCTTTCTCCCCCTCAACCAGCTTTGATTTCTGTTCCTTTATTCATCCTCATTGTAGTTTTAGGAAGCTCTATTCCTCCCTTCCCTGACTCTTTGGAGGAGTTTCCTTAGTTATCCATAACCTTTCGAATCTCAAAGCTCTCTTCCTCAGGAAGCTCTATAGGTGCGTGTGACTTGCTGGTCTTCTCCACTAGACGACTGCTTCTTGACAAAGCGGCCTTCTTTTTCTCAGATACAACTCTGGCTATGTCCAAGTGGAGTAAAGAGAAGATAATGCTAATGGAGGATGATTCATTCTGAACTTCTTCAAGTATCAGTGAGCAAAGGCCCTAGCAGGTAGCAAGTAAGCCTCTGCTTTCACAAAAGGTCAACCTATAATAGTTTTTAGAGGAGTAAAATTGATTTTTTTTCTCTTGTGGGTTAATTTTTATAATATTCTATTGAATTATTAGACTAACACTGGATTGAGCTACTTGGCAAGCTCGTTAAGGAGACCTTTTTTTGGGAAATTAATAAGAAATCAAGTTGAGTGCATCACAAAAGTGAGCCGGAGGCCTTTTAAAACCTGTAAAACACGTGAATTCCTACTAGTAACAATAATGATCAAAGAAGCACCTATAGCAGAAAACAAAGACTTTAATTGATTGAGAGATTGCAGCACAGCTGTGGTGACATCTCCAAATTGTCCTTGTTTATCATAGCATAGGGCTCTGACTTTGTGGAAGATTCTACCACAGGTTTCATCCCTTGTGAAGATTTAATGAGAGAATAATCTTGAATTTATTTCTTTCGAAATGAAGTAAACTAAGCATCCAAAAGCCATCCTAAGTAGTTTTAGATCTCCTTTACACCTCATTTTCAACTCTGTAGCCCATTTAAGTATAGAGTTGATCAAGTTGAATGTGTTAAGCATCGAAATCTAGCTCCTGGCTTAGAAATCAGACAAAAAAAAAAAAGAGGTAATTTGTGGATTTATTGTCCTTTTGACATAAGACACATTGAAGATCATGGACTTGGAATTTCAACTTATCTTTTGTCTTCCTTATATAGTTAGCACAGTATGAATGAGTGTGAGGGCAAAACAAGCGAGTCCCTGATAGGCCTTTGAAGATATACGGGAGAAGGAAGAAGCAGACTGAAGATCCAACTTTCAGCCTACTTACTGAAGATCCGGCTAAGGCAACTTGATGGCAAGGAAATAGAATAATTTTAAATGCTTTCAATAAGATTACGGGATGTTAGTTTGTTATAACAATATTCTATGTAATCATTCGTGTCTATCGTGAGAGGGTCAGTTTGTTATACAGCTAGTTATCTTTAAATAGGACTGTAAGGGAATAGAAGGGTATCTTTTAGCTGGGTATTCAAATTGTAATCGTGCCTCTAAGGAGAGCATTGGGTTGGAGGGACGCTGCACCTATAATAGCAGTTGGTACTTTTCCTTTTATGTCATAGTGAATAAATTATCAGTCCTATTCTATCCACTTCATTCTTTTTTTTTTTCGTCATTAGTGTTTGATTGAATCCGAGTTCCATCAGTCCCACACTAGCTTAAACTAAGGAAAGGGGCCAACAGGTTCTCTAAATATCACTTTATATGAGCTAAAATTGAATTTCATGGATTTATCTGCTTTCCATATTATGGAATCTTCTCATATTAGATTAGGAAGGTAACAAGGCCAACTATTAGTGATGAGATTATTACACCTTGGTGAGTAAGGCCAAGACCAAGTATTATTCACGCTCTGGACTTTAGCATTTGGAGGGATTGCTACTCTTTGTTTGTTGGATTCATTAGAACTATGCAGAGATCCCTAAGGATGATAATTATCATACCACAGATTATCGGTTTTGCCATTCCCAGTTATGTGAATAATGAAGGCCTGTTAGAGTTACTGCCCAAATGCTTTTCTTTTTCAGGTAGTAATTATGGATCGATTGTCCACAACTGTTTGGCCATCAAAACAGTGCTTCTTCTTCTGATAGAAGTAATGGAAAGTCCTCCTAGTTGCTTAGGCTGGCGAAGAATAGACCATTTGATGCTAGGAGACCTTCCTAAAGAACCAACTCCATTCCATATAAACTCTTTGATAATTTTGTCAATGTGTTTCATAACTCCCTTAGGGATAGCCAGGTGAGAGATCCGACATGTGTAAGGCTAAATAATACTGAGGTTGCTAATTGGAGCCTGCATCCATAGGCCATGGTTCTATTGTACCAAGCATGCAGTCTTCTTCTGACCGAGTTAACAAGAGGGCTACAATCATTTGAGCTTAGCTTATTAACTGATATGGGAATCCTTTAGTATCTGAAGGGTGGTCCAGAGCTCTTCAATCCCAGGAAAGTCACTAAACTTTTGATACTTGAGGAGATCCCTGTAGAGAGCATGTGGGTACTTTTATCCGCATTGAAGCTCAGGCATAAGACTTTTTTAAAGATATCTAGGGAGCCCATAAGAGTTAGGATTGATGATTGATCAGCTCCACAGAAATAAGGAGATCATCTACAGATAAGCGGAGGAAGATATTAAGTTTCCTACACCTGTGTTGGAACTTGAAGCAAAGGTTTTTGCTTATCTGGACAGTAGTGATTCTTGTGAAGACTTCCATGATATTGCAAAGAGGTACAATGATGGGGATCATCTTGCTTGAGAACTTGTGTTGTTCTAAATGTCATAGTGGGTTCACCATTCATAATGACAGCATAAGGAGCAATAGTGATACAAGCCATTTAATTTATTTACTAGCGCAGTCAAAGGAATTGAGAGTGGCTTTGGTGAAGTCCCAGCTCACAGAATCGAAGGCCTTGGTAAATTAAACTTGTATAACACAAAGTTTGTGAGATTTAGTAGAATTGTAACCCTTGAAAAGCCCTTAGGGAGTAAGGGTGTTATCACTGACGGACCTGCCAGTTATATAAGCTCCTAGACTAGTATTTATCAAGGCACTAAGAGTTTTCCTTAGCTTGTTAGCTAGAATCTTAGAAATCAGTTTGTAACTCACATTACAATATGTATGTAATTTGACAAGGATTTTGGGTTGGGGATATTTGGATGAGGCAAAGATAAGTTTTATTTAAATCAGTTAGCATTTTACTTACAGCAAAGAACTCCCTGACATAATTGATTATCAAAGGCTCTATGATGCTCCATGAAGCTTAGAAGTAAGTGGCATTGATGTCATCAAACCCAGAGGATTTGCTAGGATGAAATGATAATAATGTCGCTTAGATTTCCTCATACATCTTTAATGAGATCATTGAGGTGTTGGGGTTAGACTAATCGTTATAAAGTTTTAAGAGTCTCCTGAGATATGTGTTCAACCCTGCTAGCTCCTTTACTTTTTGTTGATACCTATCTCATTCCCCTCTGGTTCTTTGAAAGAGAATTTTATTTTTGTCCCTTCTGCCTCGCACAACATGGAAGAAAATCTAGATTTTTTATCACATTTAGAGAGCCATTGAATTCTTGATTTCTGTCCAATTTGGGAGTTGCAATTCCCATTTGCAAGAAGATATTTTTTAGGGCTCGTTTGGTTCTACTTTTATTTTTCTATTGTAGTCTTCTATTTTCAATTTATGTTTTTCTTTCTTATAAATACAAAAACTTGCTTGATTGTTAATGTAAACGTAGTTATATTTTTATTTATGATAATAATTACATATTAGATAAAACTTAAAAATAAATTATTTTTAATTAAATAATTTTTTAATCTTTTATATAATATTTATTAATAAAAATAAAATAAAATAAAATAATTTTATTTTATTATAATAAATAACTTAAATAATTTTTTTATTATGAATTAATATTAATTTTAAATATATTTTAGTTATTAAATCATTTTTTTTAAATTTATATATTTTGAAGATATTTTAAATTAATTAAAATATTAAATAAAATTATATTATTTATAATTCATATTGATAATTAATTTTAGTTAATTAAATATATAAAATTAAATTAAATTATTTATAGTTCTTATTAATACTTAATATATTAAATAATTAAATAATATATTTAGTTTTTTTGAAAGATTAAAAATATCGTTGATATAAAAGAAGAAACAAAAATCTGGGGAGTGGAAACCAAATCTCGTTAACCAAGATAATATAAGAAACTAAAAAATTATTTACATGGTTTTTATAATTTTTGAAAATTAGAAGAAATCAAAATTAAAAAGAGAAATTAAAAAATCAGATAAATAAAGTTTTTAATTTTTAGCTAGTGTATAGGATGCTTCAAAGTTTTGGAGCAATAGCTGGACTTCAAATTCAACAAGCTCCTTTTATATACCTTAGGGTTCTAGTAACTGCTAAAAAGCCAACTCTTAAGGATTGTCTACTTCTTCTGGAATCAATTAAACATCTTATTGCAAGCTAGCAGAGTCGATATTTATCTTATGCAGATGAATTATAGCTAATCTCCTCAGTCCTTTCCAACCTGGAGCTCCCATTTGGTTCTTTCAAAAAGAATCATCAAGGAGGTTGAAACATTGATGAAAAATCTCTTATGGAAAGGTGAAGCTACTAACTATGTTGGCTCCAAGGTGAAATGGAACCCCTTAGGTTGTTTGAAGTAGGAAGGGAGATTTGGCCCCATCTCTATTAGGGTATTCAACAATATGTTGCTTGTTAAGTGAGTGAAGGTTATTCAATGACAAGGAGGCAAATGGATACTAGTTTTTGGGGCCTAAGAATAAGTAGAGTGTGTTCTTGGCCCATGATGCAAATTTTGAGGCAAAAGGAGTTACTTTTCTCTTAAAAATCTTGCTGGGGATGACAAAGAGACTTGGTTCTAGTTTGATTATTAGAGCAACATGGTACCAATGCACTTGAGAATGGAATTGAATGCTCTCCCTACTAGGATTCTTCTTAGTGCTAGGATGGAAGAGATTGTTGATGTGGAAACCTAATTGTGTAACTCCTGGGGTTTATCACTCATTGAGAATAGGACTGGTTAACTACCTTAGAATTAAACTGTTCTGATGATCATGTATGCTTTATTTTGCCTAGTTCTGATGATCATGTATGCTTTATTTTGTTCTTGAACTCATGTAAGGCTTTGCCTTCATATTCTTTCAAAAATCTTATTTATTTAATTTTTAAAAAAGTGATTGCTTTAATAACAATGAAGTCATATACTTACACAGTTCACGAGGTGATCATAATCTTCTGTTCGATGCAAGAAACTGTTTCTCTTTCCGCATATTATTTCAAGAACCAAGACTCCAAAACTATACACATCAGACTTGACGGAGAACTGTCCATGCATTGCATATTCCGGAGACATGTAACCACTGCAGAAATATAACAAGCAAAGTAACATTATCAGTACCATAAAGACAAAACTTATTGCCCTGTTTTGCTTTACAATTTTATATCTACAGATGCTTAAAGAGAGACATGATTTAGACATAAAGATGAGTGTAAGAAATCTGGTTAAAAAACTTCTTTCTCCGAAGATGTGAATATATACATAAAATCTTTAGGGAACAAGAAAAATCCCAGAGCTTACTATGTCCCGACAATTCTTCTTGTGCTTCCTTCTGTTTGATCAACTCCAAATATCCTAGCCATTCCAAAATCTGATATCTTCGGATTCATATCTCCATCTAACAATATATTTGCGGCTTTGAGATCCCGATGTATTATCCTAAGCCTAGAGTCTTCGTGAAGATACATGATTCCTCTGGCAACCCCTACTATTATTTTGTGCCGTATTGTCCAATCCAATTGTGCTTGCACAGTGGGATCTGCATATTTATGAGATCAAGTTAGGATTCTGGACTACAAATTGACACTTTCAAAACACAAACTTTGTATTGAGTAGAAAGTTGAGATTCAGACTGAATAGAAAGAAATCGAGGCTTCTGTTGGGCACATATTCATAGATTAGAATCTTTTCATCCCCTTCCATACAAAACCCGAGAAGTCTCACAAGATTTCTATGCTGAAGCTTGGCTACCAAGATGACCTCATTCGTAAATTCTTCTGCTCCTTGTGCAGAGTTTCTTGATAGTCTCTTCACAGCGATTTCTTGTCCATCGGGTAGCATACCCTGAACATTTGCATTAAATTAGGGATTCCTATACTGTTTACAGATGAAATCAGACAGTGCTAATTGTTCACCTTGTAGACTTCGCCGAATCCACCTTTTCCTAGCTTGTTAGCAAAAGAGAATTTGTTTGTAGCGACTTCTATGGAACTAAAATTAAACTTCAAGGACTCCATACTTCTCATTTCATGTCCATCTACAAACTCCAGCCAGAAAAAGTGTAAATACACAAAGGGGCATGAAAGGCATTGGATTTGATGTCAAAAGAAATATGCTGACCTTCACGATTACCTTCCGACCTGGCTTGACACCTCTTTGTCCTGCTTGTGAGAAGATAGTAGCAAATGCAGAAAATGGAGGTACCAACGACAATTGTGGAGCAAATTGGTGCAACTATGATTGCGACTAATGAAGAGTTTTTTTTACCTGCGCATGCAAATCGTGAGTTAACATGCATACTAAAATATATACAAAGGAAAAACGTTTGATGACTAGCCATTAATGGCCACCAATAAAGTTCTTTACATGTAACACATGTATATCATAACCCAGAGAGAACAAACTACCCATAAAAGTGCCACAAAATTAGACTATTTCTACACAATTAAAATGTCAGTAGAACAACCACACAACACAAAATTTGATAATGGAGTTCAGTCAAATTATGCTTACGTCTCCAGAGCTACTGCATATCCTTTTATTAGAGAAAAAACAGCACTTATAAGTATTTACACTCAACACTCAACACTCAACTCACTAGTGTTTACATATTCTCTCAAACCTTACCCCAATACACTCCAAAAATTACTCACAAAAATTTACTACTCTTACTAAGAGTTAATATTTTGTTTCAGTTTTGGATGATGTAAATGGGAGGGGGAGGGGTTTTATTTATACTTGTTTAACCTCTCCCCTCCCTCACTTACTTTCAATATAGGACTTTGTCCCTTACAAAAAAAAACTAACAATCTCCCACTTGAAGACTGATTTCAATCTATCTTCATGCGTGGTTGATGCAATAGCTCGTCTAAAACTTGTTACTCTTGCAACAGTGACAGAGCCAGAAATTTAGAATAGAAGGGCTCAAATATTTAATTTTTTTAAATTTTGGGGGCCAATATACTAGTAGCCCTTAAATAACTTCATCCTCATATATGTATATATATATAATATTTAATTTTTTAAAATTTTGGAGGGCCCACTGCACCAGTGGCCCCCATGTAGCTGCGTCCATGCTTGCAGACCAACTGAAGTTGCGCACAACTTCAGTTTCTCGATTGTCACCATTTTGGTTAACATGTCTGCAGGGTTCTTGCTTTCAAGGATCTTCTCAAGTGTTAATACTTCATCTTCTAACAAGGACCTGATGAAATGATAACGAATACCGATGTGCTTGGTTCTGGAGTGAAATGCTGAATTCTTGGCTAGATAAATTGCACTCTAACTGTCACTATATAGCACATTCTTCTCCTGCATGAAACCAAACTCTGACAACAAATTTTAAAGCCAAATCATCTCTTTGCTAGCTTTAGTTATTGCTATGTACTCAGCTTCTGTAGTGGATAATGCAACAATCTTCTGAATCTGCGATATCCAACTCACAGTTGTTGTACCTACAGTGAAGATGTAACCGGTGGTGCTCCTTTTTCTATCAACTTCACCTGCATAATCTGAGTCAGCATAACCTTGTACTTTTATTTCACCTTTGCCAAAATACAGGCATTTCTTAGTAGTGCCTCAAAGATATCTTAGAATCCACTTTACTGCTTCCCAGTGGACTTTTCCTGAATTTGCCATGAATCTACTAACTGCTCCTATTGCATAGCCTATGTCTGGCTTTGTACATACCATAGCATACATCAAACTCTCAATAGCAAAGGCATAAGGAATCTTCGCCATCAAGTCTCGCTCTTCATCTGTCTGAGGTGACTGATTTTGGGATAGGTGAAAATGACTGGCAAGGGGTGTACTGACTAGTTTAGCATTTGCTATGTTAAATCGTTGCAAAACACGATTAATGTATTATGCTTGAGATAATTGCAATTCCTTTCTCTGCCTATTTCTGGTTGTCTACATCCCAAGAATCTTCTTAGCTGGACCCAGATCGTTTATGTCAAATTC
Source organism: Erythroxylum squamatum (assembly GCA_025629845.1). NCBI lineage: Eukaryota > Viridiplantae > Streptophyta > Magnoliopsida > Malpighiales > Erythroxylaceae > Erythroxylum > Erythroxylum squamatum. Next base: position 27,046,167 of record JAOTBA010000002.1, on the reverse strand, counting down.
TTTTGACAATTGTTGCTTCAAGTTTCTGATATCATCCATATTGAGACCCACTACTAACATGTTATCGACATAAAGTAGCAAAATGATGTAACTGGACTGATACCTCTTAATATAACCACAATGGTCGGCATTGCACTTCTGGAATCCTTCCCTATGCATAAAGTTATCAAACTTTCTGTACCACTACCTTGGGGCTTGTTTCAGGCCAACAAGCTTTTCTTCAACTTACACACTAGATGCTCTTTTTCTTTTTCCAGGAAACCCTCTGGTTGGTGCATAAATATCTCCTCATCTAAGTCTCCATGAAGAAACGTTGTCTCCACATCAAGCTGCTCAAGATGGAGATCTTGACTTGCGATAATACTTAGCACTGTTCTGATGGTATCAAGCTTCACCACAGGGGAGAAAATGTCGGTATAGTCTGTTCTTTCCTTCTGCTGGAACCCTTTGACTACTAACCGAGCTTTGTATCTTTTGGAACCATCAAATTCCTCTTTGACCCGATATACCCATTTGTTGTGGAGAGCCTTCTTTCCTTTGGCTAACTTTGTTAGTTCCCAAGTCTGATTGGAGATTAAAGACCTCATCTCATCTTTCATGGCAAGCTCCCACTTGTTGGCATCTTCTGTTTGACATGCCTCTTTATAAGACTCAGGCTCGCCTCCATCAGTTAACAATAAATAATCTAAGTATCTCCTGTTTGGCATACGAGGTTGAGAAGACCTTCTTAACTCAGGAATAGGAGAGGTGGACTATGGTGATTCAAGCTGAGCTTCTTCTTCAACAGTTTCCTCTGATTGAGGATTTACTTCCATTTGCTTCACTGGAAAATTTGAGATATTGTTGATATCAACAAATGCAGGGGCTCTCTAAGGGACTTTCTCTTATGCATGTCGGTCTTTATACATCAGCTTTACATTAAAGACCACATCTCTACTCCAAATGATCTTCTTGTTTTCGTCATCCCAAATGCAATACCCGAACTCATCCTCACCATAGCCAATAAATGTGCATTTCTTGGATTTTGGATCAAGTTTGTTTCTGCCTTGATCACTGATATGCACATATGTTGTATAATCAAATACCTTGAGGTGTGAAAGCTTCACATCTTTTCCACTCTAAACCTCCTCTGGTATCTTGTACTCCAATGGAACTGATGGACCTCGATTAATGAGATAAGCTACTGTGTTGATTGCTTCTGCCTAGAACTGCTTTGGTAAAACTGATTGCATAAGCATACTTCTAGCTTTTTCAGTTAAGGTTCGATTCATATGCTCCGCTACACCATTATGTTGTGGCGTTCCTGGCACGATTCTCTCCATTTTGATTCCATGCTCGTAACAGAACTTTTTGAATCTAGTGTCCTCATATTCTCCACCATTGTCAATTATGAGCTTCTTTATCTTGAGACCCGTCTCATTTTCAACCATAGCCTTCCATGTCTTAAAAGCATCAAATACTTCTGACTTGTGTCTTAGAAAGTAAACCCACAACTTACGGAAGTGATCATCAATGATTGTCACGAAGTAGTGCTTTCCACTAATGGATGGAGTAGTTGTTGGACCCTAAACATCAAAATGCACGAGCTCAAGTTTCTCCTTCTTTGGCGTTTTACCACCTGTTTGAAAGTTGACTCTCTTTTGCTTTCCAAGAATGCAGTCTTCACACGTATCAAGTTCTACTGACTGTAGACCTGATAGTTTTCCATAGGAATGCATTAACTTCATTCCTTTTTCACTCATGTGGCCAAGTCTTTGGTGCCATAAATTGGAATGTCCACTTCCTTGTGCAACTGCAATTGAACGACATGCTCCAGCTGTTTGGTATAAAGTATCATTCTTCTTTTCTTATGCTACAATCATTGCTCCCTTTGACACCTTCTATTCATCACTACAGAAGGTTGTGATGTATCCTTCATTTGTCAGTTGTCCCACTGAGATTAAGTTCTTTTTCAGATCAGGATTATGTATGACATCCTTCAGGTCCCAGATGGCTCCATTTAGCTTAAGCTTCACTACACCTTTACCGACAATCTCGCAGGGTTGATCATTACCAAAATGCACATTGCCGAAATTTCCAGGCACATACTTCTCGAGAAGACCTTTCTTCGAAGTTGCATGGAACGATGCTCCAGAGTCCAATATCCATGCCTTTTGCTTGTTTTCAAAGGCATATATCATGGCATCATCTCCATCTGAGGTGGAAGCTATATTTGCTTCCTGGTTGTTCGACTCCTGCTTTTTCGAACCATTTTTGCATTAATTTCTGTAGTGCCCAGTCTTTCCACAATTTCAACACCCGATATTTTTCAAGTTTTGGGAAGTAGTGGGATTCCATGACTTAGACCTCCTGTCCTTTGATCTATCACGGTATCTAGATTTCTCACATCCTCTGCATCTTCCTTTTGATTATGCGAAAAAGGTAGAGGAGGATGAGGCTTCACTTACTTCTTTTCTTCGAGTTTCTTCATTTATAATCAAGCCACTAACATCCTTGAACTTCAACTTGTTGGTTCCCATTGAGTTACTCACTGATGTGACTGTGACACTCCAACTCTCTAGGAGGAATGACAAAATATTAAGGCCTGTATTTCATCATCAAGATCAATATTCACTGTACTCAACTAGCTCCAGACTTTGTTGAGTTCATCGATATGATGATCTACAGAGGTGCCTTCCATCATCTTCAAGTTGAACAAACGCCGCATCAAATGTACTTTATTTATTACTGACGGTTTTCATAATACTCCGTCAGTTCCTCCATAAGGCCTTTTGTGATTTTTGCCTTTAACACGTTAAAGGCTATATTTCGGAATAAGGTCATTCGAATTGCTCCAAGGGCCTGCTTGTCAGGAATAACCTATTCTTCATTGATATGTGCTTAATTGTTGATATTTTTAATTATTTTCACTTAACAATTATTGATACAAAAATAATTAAGATACTCACTTTAATTCATATTTTATTTTAGGTATAATTCGGAAGAAAAAAATTTAAAGTGAGTCGAAAGCACAAAATTTGGATCATTTTCTGAAGATTAATATCTACTTACTTTTATGGAAGAAGAAGAAATTAAATGGGCAGCTCATTGGTCCATCAAGGCACAGCAACAATAAGAGCATTTAAATTGTCACATACATGCAGAAAGCAGCAAATTCACGAGAGGCATCAGCAGCGTTTTAGGGGCAATAATATAGTCACGCAGCACAGCAAAGAGGCATTAAAAATCAACGTAGAGAGACAGCAGTGACGCGTCAATTAATCAAGGAGAATATACAGCAAATTAACGGAGACGCACAAGTACTCGGCAGAGGAGTGAAGAGAGGAGCAAGGTTTATTTTGACAAGTGACCTTTAATGATCTTTTCAATAAACAGTAGATGAATTAGCACACCGAAGGCCACAGCAAACACGCGGCACACAAGGATACACAATCTGAAGAGTGGACACGCATAGAATATTGGCGCAAAATCAAAGGAGAAGCGGGCACGTGTTAAGCATCAGGCGTGGAGTACAACGCATGAACGAAGTTGACGGAAATTGAAAGCAATAAATCATGCCTCAACAAATTAATCACGCATTTAGCAACAGGTGGCATCAGCTGGAGGAGATTGAATCAAGAGGCTACACACGTGAGGAAAACGAGAGCACAGGAAAAGGAGGAAACAAATTAATTAGAGAGGCAATACAGGTGGTGGCGTTGGAGCTGGAGGCGCAACATTAACGAGGAATAAACAGTGCCGCAACAATAAAAAAACAGAGAAATAGGAATCAATAGCAGAGAGTCGGCGCGCACAACAAGAGAAAAGAATCAGTGCAGCCGCAAGAGAGGGGAACAGAGAACGTTGACGCAGCTAGGAGAGAGGCTCGCTGGAGGCTGGCGGCTGGCGAGCATGGTGAGAAGCATCCGAAGCGAAGCAGACAGCGCCAAGCAGTGAAGGGTGAACGAAGATTTAACACAGCTACCACTTAAATTGTCACATCGAGTAACAGTAGCATGGTTGTTTGCGGCAGTGAGAAAATCAATTAGGGATTTTTGGTTAGGGACTTTGAATGGGGCAAAAGCAATTTATCGGGATAGACCTATGAAGAGCTGAACGTCCCGACGCCGGTTCGGAGGTAATATCGACACCGAAGACCCGGGTTAAGTATTTTTTTATTTATTTTGTTGTTCTTTCTCTCATTAGGAATTGATTGTGTTATCCGATTTTAA
>JAOTBA010000002.1:27024348-27035524 GCA_025629845.1 Erythroxylum squamatum | reverse complement strand
TCCAAGACGTTTAATTAAAACGTCGCTCATTCGCTTACGCTTTTCCGACGTTTCCCCAAACGTCGAAAAATCACCTATGCTTCCTCGACGTTTTTTACAAAACGTCGATAAAAACGTTTCCTTACTCCCCTTCAACGACGTTCGGTGCGACGTTAAACGTCAAAAAAAAAATTCATCGACGTTTTTCTAGCATTTGCGACGTTTTTAAAACGTCGCAAATTGGGTATTTTTCTTGTAGTGAATCATCCTTTAACGTTATATTCTTTTTTTGTTCAATTTAATGATATTTATATAATTTTACTGTATATAAACAATATTCGATATTTTGAAATAATAATATTTTTATACGATTTAATTTTATAATAATAAGCAAATAATTCATCTCAAAAATATATATTGATACATTATATACAAAACATATTGTTCAATATCATAAATTAAAAACGTAACAAATAATAAGTTGCTACATTATTAAAATGTAGCAAATAACATTTAACTAGGTTATGAAAGATGTAGCTAATACTATATAACTACGAAGAGAAAAATTGTAGATAAAAACTATTGATTACGTTTTTTTTGTTGCCAATTTATATGGCGCCAAATTTTTTTCCATCATCATCGACTGATATTTAATTTTTAGCTACGTTTTTTTAATGTTTTAATTGCAAAATATTTTTGTAGGTAATACCTTTTGCTTGATTTTTGGAAACGTCACATATAATAATCAGGAATGAAAATTTGTTGATGTTTTATGCAACGAAACTAAAATGTTACAATTAACTATAGGCAACGCTTTTTGAACAATTAGTTGTTTTTTTTTTAATTTTTTGGTAGCCAATTGTCTTCTTTATTGTTGTGAGAAAATGGTGGTGGTGTTTTGACTGGGAGATAATTCATGGGTTAAGTCACAGTGGAGTTGTATTGTTATTTGCTATTACTTAGGGCTGGGTATATCAGGGTAATGGATCGTCAACGTCAATTCACCTGCTCAATGGCATCTCAGATACAATTTGGTTGAAGACAATGGCCAATATTCTGCGTTCTTGGAAGCTATAATTTCTTTTCATGTAAGAGCTAGTGCTAGAGCTCTCTTCTTTATGTCGATTATTTTCATTTCCTTGCTTGCTTGCTTCTGCTATGAAGAGTGGAATCTAATGAATTTTGATGATTATAGTATAGATATTGGCAAGCACCTATAGGAGATTAGCAGTAAGAATAGGGTACACAATTATTAATACTGTAGTGCTGGTCGTTCAGCCATTACTTGGAGATGTCATGAGCCTTATAGGAGCTGTATGTTGAGCGAAGATTAAATATGTAGCTCCTGTTCAGGGAAGATGATACTTCTTCCATTTCAAGTCACAGAAGTGATTCGACTCTCCCATTGTGCTTGCTTATGATAAGCTTGTAGATGCAAGGCTCGAGCTCCTTAGAAGATTCTATAATGTTGAGTGCTCTTACAACCTCGACCCTGAGAATGTAACTTATACGTTAAATTAGATGCTATGCTACCAAGGTCTGATTTTCAGCGTAAAGAATTACAATACTTGGGCATAAGATTCTGAGATCCCGCCATTTCTTCTAAGTAAATAATTAACTCCTTTCCTTTTCTCCACTTGCGACCTGAATACACTGCTTGGCTTGCACTCAACAACCATATCATGCCGCATTTAATTATAAGTTAGCCTGCTTAAATCTGCAAGTTACCTTAACTTTGCTTGTCGGCATCAACATTATTGGCTTCCATTATCACATTCCTCTCCCAATCCCATAATTTTATGTGAACTGGACCCTCCCTCTAAAGGGTGCAAGCGATAAGCATATATAATTTTCATCAATATCATAGGATCTAGATATCACAAAATTCACAAAATATTCATAATTTTATTCTCATATATAAAGATAAAGCTTTCAAATACTAATCTTTCACTATTGCTCAATAATGCAAAAATGATTCTAAATAAGCTGTTTGTTCAATTTGTCTCTTTACTTAAACTTTATATCTCACTTAGTTATGGTAATTTTGTGAGAAGACAACTCATTTAATAAATTATTAAATCTTCAACTTTCGCTTAAAGGAGTAATTTCTAACATTTGCCTACTTTAATCATGTAACTTTATGCAATATGTTGGGTAAATAATTCAAGTAATCATAATATGCAATAGTTATCATTCATATACACTGGTATCATTACTAATCATATTCAAGTATAAGATTAGTAAGAGTAATGGTGATCATATATTATTAATTTAATGTACTCTCTTCCATTTACCAATATGCTAGCCCTCCTACTTAATCGTGATTATAAATTGGAAGTATATAACAGAATTTACCATTCATCTCTGTTTTCAACAACATGCATTGCAATCAAATACATAAAGAAGAATACAGAAATTGGAAATAACACGTTCGTTAATATGCAAAGAATGTCCAATATATAATAAGAGTCGATACAATATTATTGTCTAATAATCATCAGCACACATAATGCACATAGTCTTTACATGAACAAAAAGCACTTTAGGTGGTAACTCTTTTGTTAAAGTGTTAGCTAATATAAGATCGGTGCTAATATGCTCTATTGACGCTCTAAATTTATGAATCTCCTCCTTAATGGCAAAGTATTTAAATTCCATGTGTTTAGCACCTTTAGAATACTTGTTGTTCTTAGAGAAGAAAATTGTTGCAAAATTATCACAATAACTTTTTAGCAGCATTACTATACTTACAAAAATTCTAAACCCTAAAATAAAGTTCTGCAACCATTTAGCTTGAATCATGGCCTCAAAGCAAGTCACAAACTTAATATTCATAGTGAATGCTACAATTACAAACTGCTTCACCCTCTTTTATAAGATGGCTTCTCTAACTAATAGATAAATGTAGCTAAAAGTAGATTTTCTTACATCTACACAATCAACAAAGTCTGAATCTTAATATCCAATCACCTCAAGGTGATCAGACCTCCTAAAGGTAAGCAAGTGTTCTATAGTTCTCTACCAATATCTCAGAACTTTCTTTGGATCTTTCTAATGATCCATACTAGGATTACTTTGGTATCTCCTCAACATCCCCATTGCAAAACTTATGTCTAGTCTCGTACATGTCTGAGCATACAATAGGCTCACAACTACAAACATATATGAAATTGATTCCATTTGTTTCCTTTCTAAGTTAACTTTTCGAACATTGTATAAGGCTATTTTTTTTCCTTAAATTGGAATTGGTGATGTTGAACACTTTTCCTAAATCTCTCTAACACTTTATTATATATTCTTTTTGAGATAAACCTAACAATCTTTGTTATTTATCACGAAATATTTCTATTTCTATCACAAATGTCACCTCATCCTTATCTTTCATTTCTAAATGATTAGAGAGAAATTTCTTAGTCTCATTGAATAGACCAAGATCATTAGTTGTAAGTAAGATATCATCACTATATAATACCATAAAAATAAACTTACTTATACTAACCTTTAGATATATACATCGATCAATAGTGCTTTCTTTAAATCTAAAGGAAACAATAATATCATTAAACTTAGATACCATTTTTAGGTAGCTTATTTAATTCCCTATATTGGCTTCTTCAGTTTACATACCATGTGTTCCTTTCCAGGCTTTATGAACCCTATTAGTTAGTCCATATAGACTTGTTCCTCTAAATCTCCACTCAGAAAGGCAATTTTCACATCCTTTTGATGCTACTTTAGACCATAATGAGTCACCAAAGCCATAATAATTCTAAGTGTATCCCTCTTAAAGACTGGTGAGAAGGTCTCCTTGTAATTAATGGCTTTTTTTTTGGGTAAATCATTTAGCAACTAATCTGGACTTGTAACGTTGTAGGTTACCAAGAGAATCACGTTTGGCCTTAAAGACACATTAACAACCAATTCTCTTATAACCATCTAAAAATTCCATAAGATCCCAAACACCACTATGTTCTGTAGATTGAAACTCATCTGTCGTAGCATCTAACCGCTTATCATAATTTTCATTGTTCATGGCTTATGAAATTAATTCCCAAGTCATTTTTAGACTCACATAGATATACCTCATAGTTATCAGAAAATAGTTGGTCTTTCTTTCTTTTTCAAACCTTCTTAATGCTATTTGTTATGATTCTTCTACTATAGGTTCATTTACTTCATGTTCAATTTCATTATAAACAAGAAGTTCATTAATTTGCTATTCTTTATGATTATTATGTGGTTCAATAATTTGTGGAACAACAACTTAAGTAGGTGTATGAGTCATAGGGATTTGCACCACTATAGGGTCTTGCTCTCTCATTTTTTGAATATCCGCCATACGTGGTGTTTTACTCACACTAGTCTCACTATATTCAATGAACTCGACATTGTGTATTACGCACAAATACTATGTCTTTTAAGGAATTTAGTAAAAGGGCTAGGATTTTGACCACTTCCATTGTACTCACCATAATATTCACTACCTCTATTATACCTAACCATTTTCACCTTTCTGTCTAATTTCCTTTGAACCTCATTAATATAGACCTCTAAGGAATTTATAGCCTAAGATTTATGATGTAGCAAATAAACATATCCATAATGTGAATACTCATCTATAAAGATAATAAAATATTTTTCTTTATTGAAAATAAGCACATTAAATGATCCACATCCATTAATGTGAATTATTTCAAGAAGCTAAGTGCTTCTTGTGACTCCTTTTTTTAATGTGTGTTTTGATTGTTTGCCTTTAATACAATCTACACAAATGTTAAGATTAGTAAAATCCAATTTAGGAAGTATTTCATTCTTTACTAATCTTTGAATTCGTTCTTTGGAAATGTGTCCCAAACCCTTAACTCGTAAGTAAGCAGATCATTAATCAAACTACGCTTGCTACCAATATTGGGATTCAAAGTTAATAAAGTTTCAGCATAATCAATGTCAAAGGTTACTTTATATGCACAGTACACCATTACCAATCATGTGGTTATGTTTGTACAAACTGAAACTAACACTACCAAATCTAAAAGAGTAATTAGATCTATCAAGTTTAGATAAAGAAACTAAATTCCTAAATATATTAGGTAAATAAAAAGTTTCACATAAGTCTTGATATCCAGTGCCTAGGATTGAGAGATAAATCTTGGTAGCTTTCACTGGAACTCTCATTTTGTTGCCCATAAAGCCAAATCTTTCATTTAACCTTATTGTTTGGGTCGTAAGGAATCCCTGCAAGGTATTATAAACATAAGTAGTATAACTAGAATCAATACACTAAGTATTAAAAGGAACTTTAATGAGGCTTGTTTCAAACTTACATAAGTAGTAGGCTTATCTCTTGTTTCAAACCATGTCTTATGTTTAGAACATTCCTTTTGGAAATATCCAACCTTCCTGTAGAAATGGCTTATACATTCATCATTTTCGTTCTTGTGGATCTAAGAGGATTCTAAACTAAATTTCAGGTATGAAATAGAAGGGTTTGTTTATGTGAGAATTTTATGCATAACCAGCAAAATTGTTACTCTGGTGATGAGGTGATGCTTTCTTTCTTCTATCGATGTCTAATTCTCACAATCCTAACCTTTAGAACTGGTTCGAGTATGTTCAGTTCCAACTTCAAACTGTTTCATTTACTTTTTGTGGACGCAGTTTCATTTAACTTAAGATTGGATTTATTTACCCCTCGCACATGAAAATTACTCTTCACTTCTATACCAAACATTTTAAACCTTTTTCTTAGTTAGGCTTCGATTTAACGTAAGATGATTATTATATACTTATTAGCATTGAACAACCATAGGCAAGTGTCATGGCTTGTCCTAAGCTATCGTACGATTTAATTAATTAAGCTCTCTCCACTGCAAAATTCTATTGTTATGTTTACTTTAAACGAAAAAGACACACAAAAGGAGGAGGACACAATGAGATATAATCATAACAAAGCATAACTAAAATAGAAGGGTTTCACAATTGGTCTGGTCATAGTGTGCTCATTCCCTCCCAAGGTACGCGAAGGAATACTCTTACTTTCACCCTCCTCACTAAGCTAGACTCCTTCATCAATGGAAACAACTAGCAATTCTTTGAAAGTCTAAGACATTTGCAACCTTAGTATCCTCTTAATCCTCTCAATCCAAATACATTTAACTGAAAGAACCAACCTATTCAAAAACTTTCAAACAAACTTATAAGAGATCTAATAAGAGTGAAGAATCCAGTAGTGGATTAGCACAAGATTATCTAGAACAAGACTCTTACCTCCAAAAATTTCGTTTCTCTTTTAGTTCACTATTAAAAATAGAATCAATATTCTAATCAAATCAGGTACCTTGATGTCAACACATCCTATCCATTTTGTCCCGCATACAAGGAAGTAAGGGATCATTTATTTTTCATGTTCACTATAACCAACAGAATTTGGGAACTTGTTAAGCAGAAATGCCTCTGGTCTAGAGACAAGATCCTCTGTCCAGTTTTATGGTGTCTTATTCTGTCCAATAAATTTCAACAATTCATTTATGCGAGTCCCACGTTTATTTTTGCGGAACCTATGCGGAGCTCACATAAATAAATGGCTGAGATTTATTAGACAAAATAAGACACCATAAAACTGGACAGAGGATCTGGACTCTTTGGTCTACTCCAGTAAGCACATTCAGTAGTGTCATTCATTGGCTCTCAACATAAAGATCTCTTCCTATGTTTGCCAAGCAGATTTACATAACAACCATTGCATTATGTGTGCACATTATTTAGAAAGAAAGAAATTCTAGAAGATTTGAGTCCAAGTTCAAATCAATTGAATCTGTCACCACTGAAATCATTAATAATACCAGGGAGCTTATGCTTTTGAGAAATCTAACTCCAAATTGCAGTGACCCAACTTGCTATTTTCCTTGAATATTTAACTACTGTATTTGTAATGTAATCAATGTTAGGCAGAATTATTGAATTTTCTTTCTTATTGAAGGATGCTCCCCTTAAGTTTCCTTTTGGGATGTAATTCCATTCTTATCAATGAATTTTTTTCTTTATTGTTAAAAAAAAAGGTAAAGCTTTTGGTACTAACCTTTTTCTATTAAGAGAAGACAACTTATTAATCAATGACAAAACCCTAATATTCCCAACAACTATCAATCAATTTTAAAACTTTTCTATCATGATAAGTTAAAAGCCCAAGGGTCTTTTAATAAATTATTAAATCTTTTAATTATTTTTTAACACATGAGCACCTAAAGGATTAATTTCTAAGACAAACATCAAACAAGAGGCAAATTTACAAATTTCAAATTGCAAGAAAACGAAACTAAATCTAAATAAAAAACTGAAAATAATATCTAATGGCAACATCTTTTTCTTTTCAATTCGGTGTGGAAGTCACTCATTTGACGTTATTCAGCTGCACAAGCTTCCGAAGAGGAAGGCAACTCTGTCCCGTGTGAAAGTAGCTAACTCCCTATCTTTTTGGACACGTCAGCGACATTCAGTTGAAAATACTAGTGTAAGATGCAATATTCGCCTGTCACGCAATCCATGCTTCATCACACCAGTTTTGCTGTTCATCACAAGATTGGTGACCAAATCTGCTCAAATATTTTTTACTTTAATAGTTTATTGGCTTATTACCAAGAAACTAAACAGACAGCGTGGGTCCCCTTAATTCGGAGGCGAAACGCAGGAATGTCGTGGACTGGACATTCTGTCCTGTATCTCCTATCCAAAGACAGACCGTTTAACTTTATGGTCCAATCAGAGAACCCTCATCCTACGGCGCAAAATTACTCTATGCTATTATTTGATTTGCATATAATTGCAAAAATCGTCACTTGTTGGGGACATCAATGTCTGCAAAACAACGGGGGTTGTTTTGTAAGAAATGTTTACTGGGTGGCTGAGTTTGGGGTCCTTCAGGTCTGTTATTAGGTGACATGTTCTCTCACATTCTCTAGTGTCTATATATTCTTTTGTGTATAGCTTTTGTTGCATTAATGTTCTTTCTTCTGTTTCCAACCGATGAGTGCTTCTTGTTTATTTACTAATCACTTCAAATGCTCCCATAGTGCATTTTCTCAGTTCTCTCTTTCACGTAGATGGGGTTCAAAAACCATTTATGCTTCTCTTAATCCTTTACTCTCTTTCGTTATCTTTGCATGGTCTCTTGTTTTGGTTTCAAGCTTTGCTGTTTGAGTTGGGTTGTCAGCGGTGTTTCATCATCTTCTTTCTTTAGCTTCCATTTTCTTTTCTTTTTTTTTCCCCCTGTTTCGTGTTATTTCAGCTGCTCATCAATCTGTTTATCAAGGTTTGGTTCTGAGGCAAAATTAAACTTTACAAGGTGGGGTGCATATACTTCGAGAATGAATGCCTAGTCTTTATATTGGAAAGTTATCTGCTTTTTAATAGTTGGAATATGCAAATCTTAAAAACAGAGTCTTCTTAGAAGATTGAAAACGGTTTAGAAAATTCTAGCTATTATATTGGAAAACATTGGTGGGTTTTTCTAAAATGTACCGTTGAAGACAGAAAGTCATATTAAAGCTGATTTTCATGTATGCAATTTGGCCCCTGTACATGTTCTTGGATATTCTCTGTCAGATTCATTTTAATGATCGTTTATGGTTTCTGTATGCGCTTACCAATTTGAAGATACAATGTCGTTGGAGAGTGTCATTGTGTTGGAGATATCATTAGGTACTTAGGTTAGGTAGCATGTGTTTGTATTCCCTTTCTGATCTTGCGGAGTGGGTGTGTGTGCACAAATTATTTCTAACAGTTTTATGTAAATTACATTGGCTAAACTGTGAACTTTGACGCCGACTTTCAGGTGAGCATGGCATCGAAAACAGTGTTGTTGTCTATACTATTTTTATTCCTGGCCTCATCACTGGTTTCCTCTGCAACCAACGATGGGGTGCTTAGAATCGGATTGAAAAAGAGGCCACTGGATAAAAACAGCTTCCTTCCTGCGCAGTTGGACTCAAAAGAAACTTTGATAGGTTCCCTTAAGAAGTACCATTTCCGTGGTAATCTGGGACACTCTGAGGGCACTGATATTGTAGCTCTGAAGAACTATTTGGATGCTCAGTACTATGGCGAGATTGGCATTGGCACTCCTCCTCAAAAGTTCACTGTTATCTTTGACACTGGTAGCTCCAACTTGTGGATTCCGTCATCTAAGTGCTACTTGTCGGTGAGTTTTGAATGCTTATGTCTTCTCTTTATTGTAACTGGATGAAGTTTTTATCACCATGAAAATGAAGACAAGAATTTGTTGTGATCTATTGGCAAGATACTGATCACTTTGTATTTGTTTTCAGGTGGCTTGTTACTTCCACAGCAAGTACAACTCTGACCAATCCTGTACCTACCAGAAAAATGGTATTTTTAGGTCCTTGTAGATAATTTTGAAAATCAATTGTCATTATTCTTTGCGAAAGTAGTTAATTAGCTTCTTGTTATCAAAGTCTTTTTGTTTCGATGAGAATGGTGTTTGTGTTTCCGTATGCAATCACGTTTATCATTGCTGTTGTGATTCATGTTTTATGTTGATGCCATTCTTTATTATTTGGAATGGTTGGTTCTATGTAATGGATGTGATGATTTAGGATTTGCTAAGTTATGCACCTTCTCTCTCTCTCTATCTCCCTCTCTTTGAGAAAAGGAAAACTATACACGCTGCCTTAGATATATTTTACAATTTGTGAAATATTCCATCATTCCTTGAGACTTGCTTGTTAGTCATGAGTGTTGCAGTGTTATTAAGCATTAAATTCCACAGGGACATCTGCTGAAATACGTTATGGTTCTGGAGCTATCTCTGGTTTCTTCAGTAATGATCACGTCAAAGTTGGCGATCTAATTGTGAAGGATCAGGTGTTCTTAGATTTCATTCTCTTTCCATAGTTACATCTATTTAGTTTTCTCCTTTAATTTTTCATTTTGAAAATTACAGGAATTCATTGAGGCGACTAGGGAACCAGGTGCCACATTTGTGATGGCTAAGTTTGATGGTATATTAGGACTTGGGTTTCAAGAAATTTCAGTTGGAGGTGCTGTTCCAGTCTGGTATGTGTTCTACATTCTGATTATCACGAAGTTCCCTGAAATTTTGGGTTTGATGATAATAATTTGCATGTCTTGCAGGTACAAGGTGATTGAACAAGGGCTTGTTAAGGAACCGGTGTTTTCTTTTTGGCTTAACCGTAAAACAGAGGAAGAGGAAGGAGGTGAAATTGTATTTGGTGGGGTTGATCCAAATCATTATAAGGGGAAGCACACGTATGTTCCCGTTACTCAGAAAGGTTATTGGCAGGTTAGTTAGTTGTGAGTTACTCTTTAGTGGTTCACGATGTTTATATGCAATATTTTACTCATCTTAGATATTTATATGCCTCTATAATAGTTTGATATGGGAGATGTACTCATTGGTGGTAAAGCAACAGGTATAATACTTTCTTTCACTTTCTACCATGCCTTTACATAACTATATATAAAGCTAAAAATTCACATTTTCTGTTTCTGGGTTCAACACAAAGAATTTACATTTCGTGTCTGTCGTAAAGTTCTGACTGTGATTCATGTCTTCACCCAGGGTATTGTACTGGTGGTTGTTCAGCTATTGCAGATTCTGGAACTTCTTTGTTGGCAGGTCCAACGGTATGGACAAAAACTTAAAGCCTCTATGGGTTATGCAGCTGATTAGTTTTCTGGCTATTTAACTACTTAACTCCTGCCTGAATTTTAGTATCACTAGAAAATTGTCACATTTCTACTTCAATATTGAGATATCACTAGAAAATTGTCATATTTCTACTTCAATACTGAGATATTATTCTTCTTTTCTCTAATTTAATGGGTTATTCTAAAATTTGGACTATTCATTATACTCGTATCTTATGGCCCCTGCTACCATAGTACCTTAAAAGGACTTACTTGATATGATTAAAGCCTAAAAAGGAACCCAAAAAAAAGAAAACCAGCTTTATATATATCTGTTGTGTGGGTAGGCTCATTGAAGATGTACCATTTTGGGTCTCATTCTAAGAAGCACGGACACGGACACGGACACGGACACGGGACACGACACGGACGCGGACGTGGACACGGACACGGGAACACACCAACTTCTAAAATTTGGTGGACACGGACACGGCATATATATATATATTATAAAATTTAAAATTAAGAAAAA
>JAOTBA010000002.1:26995746-27015618 GCA_025629845.1 Erythroxylum squamatum | reverse complement strand
CCTCCCACATGCCAGGGGCTAGCTTCCATCACTTTGCTCATACTATCTTCATCAAGAAATTTGAATAGAAATGTATCATCCTCTGTTAGCAGAATTCTCTTTAGGTCCTTACCATTCCATCTAGTTTGGGCCCAAATTTGCATAAAGGGATAAGCTAGACGTTTAGAAAAAACCAACAAGTTTGTTCTTCTAGGTCTTAACTCCTTTTTTAAATAGTTAAACAGAAGGATAAACAACACCATCAATCAAATTAGAAGAGTAATGTTTAGGTTTAACTATAGAGGATTCAGTAGACACCACTTTACTCCAAGATTTCTCAACCTTACTCAGTTTTTCTACATTCAGTTTGGATAACTCCTTCGCATATTTAGTGCTCTACCATTAACCTAATAGCCTATTGTGCAGGCCTCCCATCATGGGCCCGCTATGCCAAAAGCAAGAGAAATCTCATCCCTCTCTTTTCTTTTTTAAGTCCCCATGTCCCTACTACGTGGTGATATGGGGATGAAAAGAAAAAGGTAGATCTTATCAACTTGTTCCAAGCTAGGATAATAAACTCATAAACGTGGTCTTACTTCACCATCGAGCAATAAAAGAAGACTTTCGTTGACAAGTTGAACTCGTATTCATATGTATCTCCCTTTGTTTTGGGTGTGAAGCAATTTCAAACTAAAATACCCAACAAGCATTACCTTTCCCTAAAAAGGAGGTGATCCAGTCACACCTTCTAGTATGGATACCTTCCTACTCACTTTTTTTTAAAAAAAGAAAAATTAAATTAGATTTAGCATGACAACTGTATGATGAACTAGGAAACAATATTAATCTAGGAAACAACCACACAAGCTCAAGTCATTTAACCTATGCTCTGTCACCCTTAATCATTCACAACCATTAGTTACCACAAATGAATTAGAGTTACAATGATTAAGTATTGTATTCTAGATTCTGGCAATAGGTCCATACATAAATAATATATTGAGAATGAGAACATTAATCATTACATACATGAATACCTAAAACATTAAGCAAAGAATAACAAAAAAAATTCTAGAGAGAGAAAATCAACAATATAAGATAAAGAGATGCCCAAATGTGTTCTTTGGAAGGAAGAAGACTAGCTCTCCATGGATCACAAAAGAGTAGGAATGTCAATGGGCTAGGTCGGGCTCGGGCCGCTTAGCTGACTATCGAGACGGGATAGGTTAGTCCCGTGGCCCGACCCATGGCCCAATGGGCCACAGACAGGCCAGCCAAACCCGACCCATCATATATTTTTCTAAAACAAAAACATAAAAAATGACGTCATTTTTAAAACTGGCAGGCCCAGTTTGTAGCCCAGTCTAGTCAACCATGGTCAGCCCATGGCCGGTCAACCCGAGCCAAAATCGTGCCGGGTCGGGCCAAATTTAACATCCCTACAAAAGAGTTCTACCCCTTTCATGTTTCTAAAATTGCTTAATCCCTTCTTTGTCCGCTTAAATGTCTACTTATAGGAAAAAATAGGGCTTTTAGAGATACACGATTAGATACATGGTCGTGTATCTAACTGTGTATATTAATTTTCCCAATCTGTATTTCTACACGACCGTGTAAGTTGTAGGAAGTGTTAAGATGATTTTACAATCCTATATGGTTCTAGAGAGCTACACGATTCCATAGTAAACATCTGATCTCCCTATAACTGATCAAGTAAATCATCTATCCTCGGTAAAGGATACTTTTCTTCACTGTCACTTTATTCAACTGTCTATAATCAATATACAATCTCAAAGTCCCATCCATCTTCTTTACAAACAACACTGGAGCTCCTCAAGGTGATACACTGGGCCTGATAAAACCCTTATCCAACAACTCTTGCAACTGGGTCTTAAATTCCTTAAGTTCGACAGGTGCCATCCTATACGGAGGAATCGATATAGGAGCAGTATCTGGAACTAACTCAATAGTGAACTTTGTCTCCCTTTCTAAGGGTAATCCAAGTAACTCATTGGGAAACACATCCGGGAAATCCTTGACAATAGGAATATCTCGTATCGTCTTCTCAGTTCAGGTATCAGTTACATAAGCTAAATAAGCCTCACATCCACCTTGAATCAGTCTGAGAGCATTCATAGATGAATTCAACCTAGCTGACACTACTTGACTAACACTTTGAAATATCACTCTTAGTTGATTACAAGATTCAATAGTCACTTCCTTAGTATAACAATTCATTATCGCCCTATGTGCAGTAAGTCAGTCCATACACAATACGAGATCTATCTCCTTCAACTACAATACTATCAAGTCGGTCTTCAACTCTACCTGATAAATCTGAATGATACACCCTTTACAGACTTCCCCACTCACTATAGTACTTTCTATCAGATTACTCACTACTAAGCCTCATTTCATCACCTTTTTCTCACAATGTAGTTTAGATGCTAGATGTGGTGGAATGAATGAATGTATGGATCTTGTATCTAATAATACAAATGCCTCAAATTGAAAACATGCAACACACCTGCAACAACATTTGGGGAGTTATATGCCTCCTATCTGGTGATAGCAAAGATCCTAACCTAAGACTATGGCTGGTTACTCCACACCTCAGTCCTAACACTATGACCTATTGAACTGGGTCTGCCTCTACCTCTACCTCTTTGTCCTGCTCTACTACCTCTACTTTGCTGGATAGTAGTCTCAGTCACCGATCCTCTGACTCCAGACTGTGCTCCCACAGTCGCAGGTCAGTCTCTAAGCTAATGCTTAAGAGAGCCACAATGTAAACAAGCTCCCGTTAATCTCCAGCATTCTCCACCATGTTTCTTTCCACAACGCTCACAACTAGGCATCTGTTGCATTTGCCCCCTATAAGCCTGTCCTCCATATGCCTAACCTCTGCCACTACTAGCCTGAACAAAACCACCTCTCGATATAAATCCCGACTGTCTCGATCTAGTCTGTGATTGGAATGATCTATTCTGGCATTTACTAAACCTCCTGTTAGAATCAGCTTGGGACTCACTCTACCTCTTTATTTTGAACTCCTACCTATCCTCTCCTTACCCATCTTTCAGTAACTATTTAATTCAGATTGAGGCAGCTCTCAGCTCAGTAAAGCTACTTAAATTGGTAATGGCCAGTCTCGTTTTGATCTCCATATTCAATTCGTCTTCAAACTGCCTACACTTGTCTTCCTCAATCAGAATTAATGTAATAGCATACCCTATCAATTCATTATACCTCACCTTATACTCAGCTACAGTAAGGTTCCCCTGTTTCAGATCCAAAATCTCCTTCATCTTCCTATTCAGGTAAATCTTGGGCATATAGTTCTCCTTGAAAACTTTCAAAAAATCTTCCCACTTTAGTCTACAGGGACGGGTAGAACTGTTAGGAATAGTCTTCTACCACTGATAAGTTGTACCTTGCAGTAGCGAGACTGCGTAGTCGAACCTTTCATCGGGCTCATAATCCATCAGATCAAATACCCACTCCATTCTTTCCAACCATTCTTATGCCTTCGCAGGGTCTGTACTTCCGTAGAAGTCTACGACTCCATGCTTTCTAAGCTTATCATACCTCCTCTCTCTCCTCTCAGGAATTCTCAGAGGCATCTATTCAGATTGAGGTACTGGAGACTCTTTATTGGCTCCTATGGACTCAAGGTCAACTGACTCTGCGACTCGATATCCTATAGCGAATGACCTATAATAAACAATAATTATGATCACTATTTGAGTCTCTCATTATATATCATGTCTAAATGCTCTTATATGTCCCTAAGGATGTCAAACCATACTCTAATACCAAAAATTGTAACACGCCACTACCATAGAGCATATACCCGAACATTCAGAGGACATTCAAGAACATACCCTATAAGAATGACATGTTAGAGCAATCATATTCACTATTATGGCATCATACAGAACATAAGAATTCAAAAGACTAAATTTCTTCATTTCATTCACAAACATAAGCTTACATTGTCATTACATTTCATAATCCATATATTTACATTACAAAAACATTTGAGAGATTACTGTTCTTTTACAAAATGTCTAACATGAAATGAGATGTTAACTAAACTCTTCAGACATTAGCTGACCAAACCTTTGAGTCATTTCTTGTTTCCAAAATTGATAATACTAAATTGCTACTAGATTGCTTTAGAAGCTAGGTCTCCTTAGTACCTGAAAAACAACGTTGCAATTTTGATGAGTTTTGCGAACTCAGTGAGTGAACCATTATTGATGTGCTCACTCGAGTCCAAACATAACATCATAAGTATACAACCAATTTCACAAGTATATTACATTAGCTTGAATCAATTCCCATACAGTTTTGTTTACCAAATCACACTATACATCATTTCTCAATAAGCACATTATAATACAAACATATCATATAATCTTTTTAGAACAATCTAGTCATTCACCCCAATCATTTATATCATCAACATGTATAAAAGTATTTTAGATCACTATATCAACACAATTCAGTACATTTTTTAACAATCATTCATATGTACACAAACATAGCATAACATTATATCAACTCAATTTAGTCATTCTTTACAATGGTTCACATGATACATGTAAAGATATATATACAATGCATATGAGACTCCACTATCATTTTTATTTTGTTATGACCGAGCGCCTATTTAACTGTTTCGTATTCATTGTAGATATCGGGCTCATTTTAGATATTGTCCCATACCCATTGTGGATACAGGCCTCATTAATCGTTGAGCCTGTGGCTCTATGTGCTTATTTCTAAGCTTTAAGCTCTTTTTCATATTGGTCACTCCGGTCACAACTCCTTTATCTGATCATTCATATCACTGTAATGAAAATGCATCAAATCACATATTATGCCATCAATAATTCATTTAGTGTGCACAGTCATATAACACATTCATCGGATCTAAATCTGGCATTCAACATATAGTTGAGAACACAATTTCCATTTTCACATTCAATTTGCAAACACTTCCAATACAGCCCAGAATATCAAACTCCTCGGGCATTTAATGATCCAGAATTATCACAATCATATCAGTAGCAGTTTAATATCTAATAGTTAATTAAAAACAATTCAAATATAGTGAGTAAACATCTAGGTTAACTCACAAAATTCAAATTGAAGCACATATGTAATTGAGATTACACATCTAGGTCAACTCACAGTATGCTCCAGATAGATATGCTTTGACGAGCAATGCCTAGAAGTTTCGGTCAATTTGTGCTTCTAAATTATGCAATACACACACAGTTCACACATTACTAACTTGTTTAATCAAATAAGTACTCAATCATACACATGTATATGTGTTATGTTCAATGCATGCTTAATTGACTATCCTGGGTATATAACCTTATTCACAAATCTTACTCATTCATTCATCATAAATTGTATATTACTCGTTTGCAATTAGGTTATGCTTTACGTAAGTTTGATTACCCTAAATTCATTAATTTTCCAATTGTACCAATTAATTCCAAATTTATTATTTGTAATAAATCAAACCAAAATGCAAGGTATAAACATTACACAATTCACATCATGATCATTTTAACCTTTTTATACATCAGAATAAGTCAATTGAGTGCATATACATTCTTTGCAATGTCTAATAAATCATAATTCATATGTGTATAGTATTGATATGCATGTAAATGAAGTGCAATTCATGAATTTTCAATGATATAGCTTCTATGCAATAATCCAGGGTTCTAATCCCTCAATTTGAAAAATTGGCTATTATAGGAGGAATATAAGGAGGGTACTCATTCTTATCTTCATCTCTCTTCTGCTTCTCTTCGTCTTCTACAAGGTGGGTTTCAGCTTCTTTTTCTATAGGTTCTTCTAGCTCTTTTCCACTCCTAAGTATGATAGCCTTAAGTTTCTCCCTTAGACTTGCTTCTGTATTGTTTAGGAGACCCCCCACATTTCTCGTAGACAATGATTTTGCAAGTTGGCCCACTTAAACCTGCAGATTATAAATAAAAAGGCATAATCCTTCGCTACTTTCACAAATTGGCCTTTCATCCTCTTCTGGGCCTCTTCTAATCTCGTGAACTTGGAATTCATCATGTCTATAAAATTGTCCAATTTTGAATCCATAACACCAGACTTGTCTTCTTGAAATTCCAGTGGACCTTGATTTCTCAAATAAGTCCCTGCATTATTAGACCAAGAAAATTTTAGGTAGTTCTTCCACCCAGATTGTACTTAGGAATAAGGGTTATTACCTCCTTAATCAAATTATGCTCCCATGTAGTTGAGTTACTCCAAATTTTTGCTTTACTCTAAGAAGCAACCAGCTATGATATAGCTCTGTAGTCTGTATAGCTCACATCCATGTTGAATTGCTTTAAATGGAGCATAATAGGTGGCTTTTAGGTTGTTTAATTGCTTAGTTAAGATGGCAATCTTAGCTTGTGGTGTTATCACCGAATCGATATCAATCATTTCCTTCTAATCCCGAAAGGACTGCTATTTACTTTGGTCTAATGTCCAAAGATAGTTATTGTTCGTCGTCTCCTCGAGCAAATCTTCTATCTCTTCAACTGTTTTTCGCATCAATGATCCTCCAATAGCTGCATCAATAGTGCCTAATATGGGTGGATTGACTTTGTTGTAGAAAGTTTGCAACAGCAATTCCTTCGGCAAGTTATGATGTAGAAAGCTCCTTTGCAACTCCTTAAATCACTATCACCCTTCATATAATGACTCCCCTTTGTTTTTCTGGAAATTTGTAATTTCCTTAATGAATCTTGTTGTTTTTGTCAAAGGGGAGTACTTAGCCAAAAAGGCTTGCACTAGCTACTCTTATGTTGTCATGCTCACTAGGTTGAGTGAATGAAATCACACCTTAGCTTTATCCTTGAGTGTAAAAGGAAGAGCCTCATCTTCGTTGCCTCTTTCGATAACCCATTATACATAAATGTGTCACAAATCTTTAAGAAATTGACCAGATGAGCAGTGGGGTCTTCATTGGTCAAACCATGAAATTGTGCATTGGTATGTAGCATATTTCGCAGTGCTGGTTTGATTTCGAAGGTATTTGTTTACACTGGTGTTCGAGTGATTCCTTGTTGTGTGGCATTGAACCATAGCCTCATAAAATCCATACTGCTCTTCATGATTTAATTCCTCTGCCATCGTTGTCTCTATCACTTCTTGATGTTTAGCTCTTCAGATTTCTCTTTCTTGCCTTGTGATTTCAAGAGTTGAAGTTTGTTCTACCTTGCTTGAACTCCAAGTGATTCTTATTCTCATACAATCCTAATCACACAAGAAAGGTTTATAACAATTCCTTAAATCAAAGGAATTCAAATCATCCTAATTTAAAAACCCTGGCAATAGCACCAAAAACTTGTTTTTCTTCTCAAGTTGTTTAGGTGAGCAAGTTTTATATAATAATATAACTCTCAATACGATAAGTATATGGATTGTATCATATAGTATTAAGTGTATCGTTCTCACGAGGACTATTAGACACCTAAACAACTTGAAAAGAACTTTGTCTAAGGTACTAAGAATTGATTTAAAATAAAGTAAATAATTGAAACTAAAACGAGTAATAATAAAACGAAACAAGTAAACAATGAAACAATTGAGTTGCAAATAAAATAATTGAAACTAAAACGAGTAATAATAAAATGAAACAAGTAAACAATGAAACAATTGAGTTGCAAATAAAATTAAGATTGATCAAGTTTGAAGACTTCGGAACTATTCTATCCTTATTTTGTTTCTTTTTATCTTGTTGATTCAATTTATGATTCATCCAAGAAATCCTAAAGTTTTGGTTACTTTCTCTCAAGATCTAACCAAGTAACCCTAATTAAATTTGATATTTATAGAATTGTAATATCTCGATTCACAAAACTACTCATAACTTGTTCAATTAGGTTTGAAACAATCCTATTAATAATTAATTCCACAATTAAAACCTCTCTTCAATTGTTCGTTAATCTAATAATTGTCGGTCTATTAAGCTACCAACTTTTGTTGTGCCCCTTAACACTGATGACTTGATTCACTCTCTCGATTGATTACCAAGTATATGCATGACAATTATCACAAACATTCATTAATACATTGAATTCAACAAGAAATAAGGTTCACAAAATAATCCCATAATAATCCGTAATCTAGATTTAGAAATTCATAATAATGTTATACATCATAGAAATCCAAATACAAATTCAAGACTGTGAAAGAAATAAACGAAAAAGAATGAACATTGATTGAAGTCTTGATCTGGAATGTTGGAAATTCTTTGAAGCTCTCTCTAGATCTCCCCTCTTTGATCTTCTTTGATGTAGTAGTTGCTGCCTCTTTTTGGTGTTTTTCATGTTCTTTTATAGAATTTGAGGGTTCTAAGAATGTGTCTAAGGTTTTCCCACTTTGTTTGGTTCCAAAAATAGCCCTAAACGCTCAAAATTCAACAAAAGTTGCACTTAGAAACACCCTCCATGCACGATTGTGCCCAGCGTGGTATGTTCCTCTTTGAGCACAATCGTGACAGAAAGCCATGCAACATTATGATCGTGCCTTACGGCATGCATCACAATCTTCTTCATTCTTCAATTTCTTGTTTCCATGCATTCATAAACACATCAAACACGTCTTGACATATAAAATTAAGATCGAATTCATGTTGTAAACCACTCAAACACTTAGACATATACAAACACTAACAGTAACACAATTTTAAGTATACACATGATAATAATCTAAAAACACACTTAAACACCTAGAAACACATCCTATAATTTACACCTATCAGTTTGAGGCCTTCATCAACTGAAATTTGAAATTTGACTTCATAAAATTCATTATCAATCTTTGCACTTACCTTCCCTCAAGTCCAAATCAAGTCTAAGTATCATTTATACCATATTAATATCTAGTTTATAGCTCTCCAATAGCTACTTTGCAAGTGTTATTTAATCAGGTGTTGTAATCCCTCCGTGGATCCTTTCCTGATACTTTTCATAATTCAAAGGGGAAAAAATACTCTACTATAAAAGTTTTGAGATAAAAATGAATTTTATGTAAAGATCAATGATGCTTTATACAAATTACAAAATTTTCCAATAATTTATAGATAAGAAAGTAAACATATAATTATTGTTTGTATTACATTTATTAGTTACAAAAATCTAAGGAAAACCTATAAATGCAATGACATAAATTGAAGCTTTGATTTTTAACATCACAGCAACTTAATACAATCAATTTGAATTGGGATCGGCTGTTACAAAAGGTCTCCGTGATTTTGCTTATGACCAAAAGTTGATAGAAAACTGTTAGACCATATAAGTTTGAACTGGAGAAATTTTTTTGAATTTGTTGGAGTGTCAGCAATTCTTAGATGCTTTTTACATGAATTCTTGAGAAATTGGGTTTCACCAGCAATCTTTAGAATTAATAGCAGGAAACTCAAACAGAAAGTAGAAGAAGATAATGGTAACAGCATTTTGAATGGAGCTCAGCCTGCAACTCCACGCCAATCCTAGGAGAATCATTCCATTAATATTCAACCAATCAGCTCAGCCAGAGTAGTCAAGAATTGGGTGGTCATATTCTTGATAAAATATCCTCCAAAGCAACAGAAATGCTTTTGTAGTACTGAAATGCACGATCAGCATCTCTGTCTCTTGCTGCAAAATCTAGCTGCAGTTCATCGCAAAACAAACAAAAAAAAAATCAAGCTTTTGACTAGCGAGAGAGACTGTCATCACAATAGCAAGTAAGTTGTTGAAAAAAGAAACTGCAGTATGGTTCACAATGTTACATGCTTGTAACTATTTAAGGTAGTCTTAGGATTGATTCACCATCTGTAAAAAAAGTATAAACAAATTTGAACGGTAACTAATGGGAACTAACATAAATCTTTTAAATGTGTGTAGTTATTCCTGAAGCTATCAGATCAGATGACTGAACAATTTGGTAAGCGATTTTAATTGAAAGAAAGAGTATACAAACTATGTATCTTGGAGCATGCATGGTTGGAAAATAGCCATGGTGAATTAAAAGTAAAATATAAAAATTAGGAACACTTACTTGGCTAACATTGTTGAAAAGAATGGAGTAAAGCTTCCTTAGTTGGGGCCTCTCTCTTCCAGGTTTGTTTTGGATTATGGTATAGAGATCTTGTTTCAAGTTTGATGAGCTCTTGCGTAGTAACTTCTGAGCTTCAGTCCATGATTCTGATTCCAACAGAGGTTTTACTTCTAAAAGTAATTGAGCATGGCGTCTGATTCCATCGTCTGCCTCCTCAATCGTTTGTCCAGGAGCAGTTAATCTTAAATCTAATGCAATTGCACTCTGGTGACTAAATCCGGTTTCCTTTGCCGCAAGAACTGAAACCAATGTTGCTATTGCTACTGTTCTTCTATTGATATAAGAATTTAGAGCTTTAGTGTAAATTCTCCTGGACGTAAAAGAGGGTATCAGGCAGCAACTAAACGAAGAAGAATGACATGCCAGACTTTGCTTAGGGAATACTGGGCTGGATATCATTTCTCAAGTCAACCGCTTGAACGAAAACTAGCACCAGTTATGCTGCAAATGCAAAATAAAATTATAAACTGCTGTAGGACAAAGACAAGAATCCCGTACAGAAGACATGCTTGAGACGTTGCATTGAAGATGCAAGAATAGTCGCAATACAGAGGGCAAACATCGATTAAAAGCCGAGTCCTTTAGAATCAAACCGATGGTTAGACAAAAATAGAAGTTAGTTACAAACAATTGCAGTTCCATCTCCAATTAGCATTTCATCAATCACTGAGTGAACTATGTTTGGAAACCTCAACCTGAAAAATTCAAGAATCGACCCTTTCCAGATGGCATCTGACTTCCTTCTCCTATCACTAGCCTATGTCTCACAAATCAAAATCCAGAAATAACTAGAGCAAAGCAAACCCAAGCAGAAGTAACAACAACACAGGACATACGCATACCATAAATCAGGGGATGCAGCAAATGGGCGAAAACATCAGAGGGAAACGTGCTTCACTGTAAAAAAAAAAAGGAAATAAAAAAAAGTTAACGATTTGCAGATGAAGTCGTTAAGAAATGTGCAAAACTATTGTAGAGTATTATATAGAATACTGTTGGAGAGCAAATCATGAAAAGTAGGCTTGAGAAGTATTGTATGCCTCTTAATAAAATGTTCCGTCACTCGTGTAGACAGGACATTACACGAGAAACGCAAACCTTGAAGATAAGGAGCTGCCCTGGGGATTCCTTGAATAGATTGGTATGGAGCCTGATTCTATTTAGTAGCTCCCTGTCAAATTGTTCCTTGTCAGTACTTGTATTGTGGAATATTTGTTTGTTTCTTACCATATGGTTGTGACTAGATATGATAGCGATAAGCGTAAACACCATTTGTTATCTTCGCTAGTAAGCCTCATTGCAGGGATCCATTCAATTATTTCCTGCCACACTAACGGGGGCTCAATTATATTGCACTTATCTAGGATCATGCACTTACAGTGTATTAATGGTTTAATGGATGCCATGGAGTTCAGGTTTTCGAGCGGCCCAACAGACAACCGATCGTTACTCTAGAATTTTGTTGATTTCCCATTTCCAATCAAGGTCACAAACTCCAGTCTAACCATGTCCTTGATTTTCATAATGAATTTCATTGTTGTGGAAGCAGCAGGAGTAAGTTTAAAGTGACATATACTTCTTTCCTTGATGTAGAATTCATGTATCCACTTGATCCATAAAGTTTTCTTATCCCTTAATAGTCTCTAAATCCATTTGATAAGTGTTACCAAATTGAGAGTTTTGAGAGGAATAAAGTTCAGACCATCTTCAATTATAGGAATGCACACTTTAGACCACTTACTCTGCCTTTAGTTTCCATTTCTTTGCTCACTAACATAGGAAATTCTTGAAAGCCTTATCAATGAAATTAATTACAGATTCAGGGAGTGCTAGGTGAGCTACCCAATGTAAATTAGTGGAGCTCAAAATAGCTGCTAAGGTAAGATTTTTAGCGCTCCAACTAGATATTCTAGTATGGATCTTGTCGATTAATAGTGAGAAGTCCCTTTATGACATTCCTGAAGTTGACACTGGGATGCTAAGATAGACTACCAGTAGTTGGTGTAAGTAGAAACCACTGATTGCAACTATAGAGTGTTCCTAATTCATTACACTATTAGACAAATAGATACCACTTTTGGCATAGGTAACTTCAAGCCCTGATAGTTTGTAGAACATCTTCAGAGCTATAATGATGGTTGTAACTAAGTTAGAATCAACTTTGGACAGTATGATTAAGTCATCTGCAAAGCTTAAATTAATAATTACCCGCTTCTTTTATCTAGAGTGATACTTGAAGTGTGTAAACTTCTCTACTATTCTTTTAAGGAGTCTATTAAAGACTTCCATGACTAATGCAAACAAGTAAGGGGAGGTTAGATCACCATGCCTAATTCCTTTTGTGTTTTTTAAAGTTTTTAAGGGTTGCTAATTGATTAGGATGTTGTACATTATAGTAGCAACACATTGCCTAACCCACCAAATATAGTTATTTGGAAATTCTATTATTACAAGTATGTTGATTAAAAAATCCTTGTCCACAATGTTATAAGATTTCCTTAATTCCATATTAGCATACAAATCTTGTCACTTCTCTTCTTTGAATAATTTCTTATCTTGTACGAGGAGAATTTTATCTCATATTACTCTGCTTGGAATGTATGCTCTTTGGATAAGATCAATATGATTTTAGACCACCCTCTTTGACCTCAACCAAAATTTTGAAACTATTTTGTAAATAGAATTGCAACATGCTATGGGGCAAATATTAGTAAAGGATTTTTGTTCCTTGCCCTTAGGAATAAGAGTAATAAAAGTCTTATTAAGATCTGTAAAGAGTGAAATATTTCAGAAGAACTCTAGAATGGCATCAGTTACCATCTCCTTAGTCATGGCCATGTTGAACCCATCAAGGCTAAGTGCTTTAAATAGATTTAGAGATTTCAACATCTCTTCAATCTCCTAAATTGTTATTGGCTTATCCAGACCTTCAATCTCCTAAGGTGAAATGTAGTCTTGAATAATCTCATTAAGGAAAGGAATGGATGAATGCGTATTGGTAGGGGCTCCCATTATATTGGAGAAATAGTCAAAGGAACCAGTTGGTGCTGAGAAGTTAGATTATGATTGCCATCCTTTAAAGAGATGATCTTATTGAAACTCATTCTAATCATAACAACTCAATGATAAAAAGAGAAGTTCATATCTTTAGCAAGTTTGTAAGGGACCTTGGCTTTATAAGAAAATGATCATAAGTTAGTGTTGTAGAAAGATTGTCCATTGCTTTCCTTTTTAATTCCTGGAGAATTTAAGATAAAGGATTATTATATAGATTAGTATGAACTTTCTTCGGATTACTCCTAGCAGTGTTAATTAGCACCCCACTCCCGCAAAACCCGAACCCGACATCGATGGTGATATCCGAGTCCGTGCCTCGTGAGGGTGACGTGCTAGAGCACTGAAACAATCAAAAACTGGTATAGTTTTTTTTACAAAGCAATGCACATATACGCGGAAATCAATTGCAAGAATTGGCCCTTCTTTATTTCATACTATTTACATTAATAACATTTCAATTGTTACGTAAAACACCAAAATTACACTTTCCACTTGGGCCCATTTCTGAGTCAAAACACTTGTAATTACACAAGATTGGTACACTTCATAATCCGTTACAAAAATACTTGAAATCATAATTTCATTGCATTATAAAATCATGTACCAATCTTTCCACATCGAAAAGTTATTACATTCCAAAATCGTTCATATACATATTTTACAGTATGCACAAAATATACAATTTGATACAAAAATAAGAGAAAGTACAATGCAGACACGAACTGATCCCGACCTCTATCTTTCACTTGTACGCAGTAGGCATACTCCCGTTTGTCTAACGGGGCACTTATCAAACCTGAAAAATAGTTGCAAATTTTGGGTGAGTTTTGCGAACTCAGTGAGTGACCATCATCGATGGCTCACCCAATCACATAACACATAATTTCCATCATTCACATTTCATATTCAATTTAACACTTCGCATTCAGCATTCAATACACTTAAATCATTTGTGTTATGCATATGCAGTGCACGTGAGACTCACTTTCCATTTATTTCTTTATTGTGACCGAGTGCCTAACTATCCCGTATCCATTTGATATCGGGCTCATTGATAACTGTCCCATATAGGGCTCATTAAACGTTGAGCCTGAGGCTCTAATTCATTTTCGAGCTTGAGGCTCTTTTTCACACGTTGAGCTTTAAGCTCTGATCGGTGGCTAGTACGGTCACAATTCCGTTACGTTTCATGCATTCATGAAATGGAATGCATCAATTACATATTCATAGCCCCATTCACTCACATTCATATATCGTCAGACCTTAGTCCGGCATTCATCATTTAAGTTGAGAAACACGCTCTTAGACATATACAAATGCACAGTCAAAACACATTTGTCATCGGACCGTGGTCCGGCATTTAGCAATCATATAATGCACACTTATTTCATCCAATTCACATGCAATGAGCACTTCAATATCCCATCAATCAGCACAATCTTCGGACCCTCTGTCCGGAACCCAACATAAACAAACACAATCATATAACCAGTTAATAGTCAATCAATACAAAAATCCAAATAACACAAACAATAAAATGAGACCATCTCGGTCTACTCACAGTACGCTCCAGATTACCATTTGCTTCCAAATTATGGAAACTCCTGAATATGGGCGCTTGTCCTGCACATTATGTCGTACATACATTGCACATACATTAATACGTGCACAATTATAACCATTCATATAATGCACACATGTGTATATCGGATATGTACAATGCATGTTCATGACAATACCGGGTATTTTATTTTTTTCCCATCAATTCCATCACATAATCATTCTCATATCAAACCTATCTAAGTATAACTTATACTTAGGTTTAAGCCACATGAAAACCATTAAAAACCCCATTTCTTTCTCATTGACTCACTTCATAAAATTTTTTTCCAAAACACACACTTTTAGGTCTACTGTTCACGTTCAATTAGAAAGTGAAACTGATGTAATTTGACCATACTTTCTTCTAGAAAAATATTTTTCTATGTCTTATGTTTCCATTAACACTAAAATCACTCAATTTGGTTTAGTAAATTGGGAGATATACCTCAAACACTTTCGGACCGTACTTAAGTACTATACCAACTTCCATCAAGAATTTGAACATCTTAGGGATTGAATCAAAATTCCACTTCTTCATGTGATTTGTAGCCCTATTTCTCTAGTTTACTTCAAAAGAAGAATCGTCTCATTTTGAATCCTATAAGTCCAAATATCATCAAAACATTGAAGTATGATCAGTAAAACTATCCCCGTTTGCATGGTTCCAACAGACGCCCACACTTTCATTTGATAATTCTTTTTCAATTCAATACCAATTAACACAAATTTTAATGGTGGCATAGAAAAATATGTTAGGAACCTATTGCTTCAGAAATCAAGTCATTTGGAGTTCTATAGAAAGAGTTATGGTCCAAAGAAGCAACCATATTCATGTCCTGATTCCTACTGAACATACTTTGGCGCAAATGCCATATCTCTCACTATAGATTTCGGATTGACTTCGTTTTTGGACGGTTGGAAAGAAGACATCTAGGGCTACAACTTTCATGAAGACCAAAAATTGCAATTTTTCATTTAGATGGTCAAAACATACGGACCGTGTGAAATCACACGGTCAGGCCGTGTGACCTATCGGGAGCAAATGTGACCCTGCGCCCAAATTTACACGGCCCGTGTAAATTTACACGGGCAGGCCATGTAACTTACGGATTAACTAAAATTTTCACTTCCAAAACTCCTCCAAAAGGTCCTAGACCCATTCTAACCTTCCATATACTCTTAAACATCACTAATTTACCTATTCTTAAGCAATTATCACTCTATACCCATTTAAACACAAATCAAAATGCATTCACTTCCAAATCTTAACTCATTTCATCATCTCCATGGATAACTCCCTCAATTGCACCCAATTTCAACTCAATATCTTCCATGCATATCTCTTATTCTTCACTTGATCATAAACACTCAATATAATCCATCTCACACACCTAAAACATAACACAACATAACATGTATCCATAACTTTTGCTACACTCAATTTCCTCAATTCATCTCAAATTTAGGGAGTCTTAAAGACACAATTAAAACTCAATGCCTTCACAAGAAATGTAGCCAAACACCTCTAGTTTAAGCCAAACCAAAAATCATCTCAATTGCTCAACTATAGAAAGAGTTATGGCCAATACATTGAAGCATACTCAAGAAAATTTCCAGATTTTTCCAACTTTCAATCTTTTACATCAATTCCTCTTTTACCTAATTTAAATCTTCCATTACAATTCCTAATCATGAAATACTCAATTCAACTCAATCCATAACTCACAAACAAATCATGATCTATCATTTAGCATTAACCAATAACCAAAAACAGAACATATAGAAATATCTATTCATAAGCCATTTCCTAAACTCATCCAATCATCTCTTTTGCTAATCATTCAATCTCCAACCTCTCTATATATTCTTACATGCATTATCACTCATCCTATACATTCAAAATATATTCAAAACCAAAACAAGAACATCAATTTCCATCACCCATAACACACACACAAACCTTACCAAATCACATCATCAAACTCATCATTTGAGCTTAATATAACCATACCCATAACATTTAAAAGCAACTTACTTGGTTTAGCTACCCAATCTTCAAGCTTTCCAAGAAAATCACCAAACCCTAGCCTTAAACACCATCCACGATCATCATCTCTAAAGGGGGTAAAGATAGGTTTTTCTTAGGGCAAAATGAAGAAACAACAAGATGGAAGTCTAAGGTGAAAGATGGAGCAAAGTTCAAAGGAGATAAATCATCAACTCATGAAGGAGATGAAGAGAGGGAGATGAAGCTACGAAATGGAGAGGAAAATCCACCAAAAACACAACTCCAAAGGCTTTTAATGGTAAGTGTCGTGAGAAGGAGAAAGAAATGAGCTTTAAACAATTATGAAAGGTCATTAATAAGACATGGCTAGGCAAGTGACACATGTCAAATTCCCAAGCATCACCTAATAAAATAACCTATTTAAACCCAATTTCCAATGAAGGACACTTGTCCATAATTCCTAAAGCCAAGTATCAAAGTTTCCAATGCTATTTGATAGTCAATTTTACTACCGGTTAACAATTGGTCTACCACTTGACATTTTCCTAGTCCGAAAATTACCTCGAAAATTTTCAGAAAAAATTCCTGAAATTCTCCAAAATTGCTAAATCAACTATTTCACTCTCCAAATTAATTTTCAATACCAATAACTCACAATTCTCAAAACAATCACATTTATTTCCAATTATACCCGGACTGTCAATGAATGCATGTACAATTTTGTTTTGTGCAAGGATTCACTATTTATGTGCATGTGCACCTATGAAATGCATGAGCATGAGATGTGTTATCCCAATTTCTCTTATTGATCTCACATGTACCAAATCTTTAGGATTCTAATCCTTTGGATTGAACCGGGATGTTACATGTATGATAGATGATGGACTTTTATAAGGAAAAAGGGTGTAAAATATTATGTAACCTTTAAGAATGTTTAGAAATTAACATATATTAAGGCAAAAATAAGGCAAGAACATGCTAAAACTAGTAAAGGATAGTATTAAGGTAGTATGATATAATTAGAACAATAAAAAATATATTCTAAAAGGGGCTAATAAAATATCAATATTGTATGACCAAAGATAGAGTGAGATGAACCATCAAGCCACTAAATGGATATGATTGGGAAGACTTGGTCATATATATCCTTAGTACCATTAGTGATATAGATCCAATTACCTTTTAAGAGATTATGGTCACTCAGGAGAAAGATAGATAAATGAGTACTATAGTAAAGGATATAAGGTTTCATAAGATTAGAAAATTGATTGCACTTAGTCAGATCTTTTTGGAAAAGGTTTACATTTAAGATAATGTAGTTGATATGTTAAAAAATTCGGTTACCACGAAAAAGTTCAAACATCGCTTAGGCTTAATTAATGTCTCAAGATGTTAGACATAACTACAATCTAACCTATATAAAATATATTCATCAAGGTTGAGATTATTATATATTCATCAAGGTAAAAATTATTATATATGATCACTTATATACTTGGGTACAATCTAAACATATTACAGAAAGAACACAAGTGTTTTCTTAGAAATCTTTGGATGAACATAACTTAGGAGTACACATGCATGGCCTAAGGTGTATTTTGACTGGAAACCAAAGGTGAAGGAACAAGCTGAAGATATGATCATATTAGTGTGGCGGAGGTGTTTTTGTAAAAGACACAATTTAGGATATGATACTATCATAATTAAATTGTATCTGAGTTTGTAGAGAATGAGAATAATTTACGAACTCAGACACGAGTGCGTAGGAGCTTATTCATATTTTGAAAAAAAAAACTAAGATCCATGACCTAGAACACAAATCGTGGTTCGTAATAGATGACTTTATTTTAAAATATATTTTTTATGAATTTCATGTTTTAAAAGGGTACTTCTATGACTTATTAGATTCATGGTTAAGTTAAATTACAATTGGTAAATAAGCAATTGAATTGTACTAATTAAAATGAGATTTAATTTATATATACATAGAAAGTATGTAATCTTCCAGTGAGTTATTGATCAATATAGTAAAATTAGAAGTTGTCAATTGTCAGAAACATATACACACTCAAATGGCTAAATCTCATTAATTTTTTATTAATTCTTATTTTTATCAACAGTTGGTATTCATAGAAAAATGTCACGTTATGATATGTTAAAGTTGTACATGATTTTCCATAATTTGAACTATTTATCCTACTGCAAAAGTACTGAGATCTGGTGAGCTAACGTCTTAGAGTATAAATTACTTTGGTGAAGATTAGTGGATGGATGGTTCGAGTTAATTGGCACGATTCTTAAATCTCGACCTTCACCTGTGGCTTGTCAAGAATATTGTTTAGAATGTCATGCTAGCCAATACCAACTATACTAGCAAAAAAGGTACCGTACTAGACACTAGTATCTATCAGTATTTGCTCTTTCGGTTACTATTGACCAGTAACCAAAATATCGGCCAAAATTATAAATTTTTAAAAATTTTGACTAAATTGAAAAAGCTTAAATTTCTCCTATGTAAAATAATAATTACCTATACATAAAAAAGGAATATGATAAAATTGTCTATAATTTATTTTATAAATAAGAATTTATTAAATAATTTTTTATTAGACTTATACAAAATAATTATAGATTACATAACTAAATATATATCATTTTTTATACATGTAAAAATATTATAATAAATTTTGAAATATGTAAAAATAATATTTGAAATTAAAACTTTTTAGTTTATAAGAAATATACAAAAATAATATTTAATAAAAATAAAGAAGTATTTTTCATATCAAATTTATATTATCATAATTTTTTAAGATATGGTTGAAGTAAAGTAAAAAATTGTATAACATAATATATTAAGGAATTATTTTGTAATTTTATAAAATTTATAAATTTAAAAAGTTATTCAAAATAATATTCAATATTTGTCGATACCATTCATATTGCACCAAAACTAAATTCAGTACTAAATTTGGCGGTGTATTAGTAACATTATTCGTAAATTATAGCGTAGCTGTCTAGTTAGTTCATTACGTAGCGATGTAGTTAGTTAACAGTTAAATAGTAGTAAGTTG